>JAVQKC010196588.1:0-12164 GCA_036025475.1 Philypnodon macrostomus | reverse complement strand
ATCTCATTCTCCTCCATCACCACCTCAGCAGCTTTAGAATGTAACTATATTGTACAGTGTAAAACAGTGCGGCTTTGTCAGTGTGCGAAAGACAAACATTGGCTTGAAATAGAGCTGGGGGAAGTTCACATTAGGGGTCTATATTTTACTGGTGCAAAAAGTTAAATGGGTGTAATGGCCAGATTCAGCAAACTGACACATTCAATTACAAGGATATTACGATGCATGTAATATTTGCAGCGTTTCTGACAACCCTGTGCCCGCTCCAGCCTTACTTAATAATCGGAATTACGTCTTTTCATTTGCCAGGGCCTAATGGCGTGCTCACACAGCTTGAGTTCCAGTTAAAGGCTGGCCCACTGCAGAAGAGAACAGTAGAGGTATTTAGATTGGAGTCTGCTGGAGTACTTGTGCATGCGGCACCGGGCCTGACGGTAAGAGCAGTGACCTTGTGGTCGCAGGAGTCTGTGTTTGAATACATGGAGCAGCTGCTGAAATTAGGCAAAAAGCAGGCTCTTCCTTTTGCCTCAAGTGTTTCTGGGAAAGACACAACAGATTTTTTAGTAGACATTCATTATTCCCTTATAATGTTACTGATGGCCTGAAACTAAATAATCTTACCCTCAAACATTAAACCTAATTTGGAACTTGATTGTCGAAGTGTTTTGACCAGTTGACCAAGGAGTTATACATTTGCATTTGGTAGCATGTTATGTTAAATACCCAGAAGTGGGTAGTTAAATTTACTCAGTTACATTTACTTGAGTAACCTTTTGAACAAATTGTACTTCTAGGAGTAGCTTTACTAATACTCTATTTTTCAAATTAATACTTTTTACTTTTACTTGAGTAAAAGTTTGGGAATCTAGAAAGAGTAAGATTCATAAAACCCACCTGTGTGTCAAAATTTCATTCCTTGTGCATTATTATTATTTTAAAATACGAGTTACCTTATTTTGTTCATCTTTAGAAATTAACAAAATCAGTTTGAGTTTTTGCAGGTTTTTTTTTCCTGCTTACAACTAAATTAAACAAATAATCTGACATTAGTTTTTGACTTTGTACTTTTTTCACTTTTTATTTTTACTTGAGTAACATTATTTTGAAGTACTCTTATACTGGAGAAAAATGATTGGCTACTCTAGCCACCTCTGACTTTACCTCACACATGTGCAACACACACGTTTGCTACCACTTGAAAAGGAACACGCAGAGATCAATATTCCAACACCTTGTGGCATCTGCAAAGTTGTGAGCTGAGCTAACATCTGCTGCCCAACTTTCCTTTTGGGTACATCTGTGTGATACCTATTATACAGTTGGTGCACAATATTCCACTATTTTAATGTAGACAAGACCAAAATGGTGCTGCAGAGGATCAAGTTTGTTTTACCCTACCGCATAGGTAGATCAAAGAAGCTCGCCAACTGGAGCTGAATTACCCTTTATTCAGTCCAGGAAAAAAAATCTGACCTAAAATGGTCAAAGAAGAAACACAGATTTCATTTATCTCAGTAACCCTTTAACTGTAACTAAAGTTAAATATTTACCATTTAAACACAATTAATGTAAATATTCATATTAAATTAAATCAATTAAATCAATACATTATACTAAGGCATAATCAATCATCATTGAATACAATTAACCATGAATGCATCAAATAACAGTATTGGATAATTCATTTAATCACTTTCAACTAGATCCAGGAAAAGTTCTCAAAAATGTGGACATTGTGGGATTCCTAAGGGTTTTAATATTGTTAACGAGCAATTAAGAGGCCCCGCCCCAAAACCATGACCAACACAGAAAGGATCTATTTTACTTGTGAAGAATGTTTTGCCAAATTTGGTAAATTTCCCTAAAACTACCTTCTTCTTTCAGTCTATAGGGGGCGCTATAGAGGTACCTGCCATCATATTGGTCAGATGTGTTCAGGGCCGGGGGGTCATTAGGTGTTTCAGGTTTGAGCCTAATCGGGCTCAAACCTGAAACACAGAGAAGTATGTGCAAGTGGCTAATGCTAATTTCTCCATTGAAAATGTATT
The DNA here is from genome assembly GCA_036025475.1 of Philypnodon macrostomus. Taxonomy (NCBI): domain Eukaryota; kingdom Metazoa; phylum Chordata; class Actinopteri; order Gobiiformes; family Eleotridae; genus Philypnodon; species Philypnodon macrostomus. The sequence continues at coordinate 10,116 of JAVQKC010196588.1, read as the reverse complement.
ATGGTTTTGCCTCCATTACGGAATTTAAAACTTTCTGTTTACAAACTAAGAAAGGGTCTATACTTAGGCTCAACATCAGTATCATCAGTTATCCACATGGTTAACTGTTATTTAAATGTGCTAGAGATGCTAAATGATAACTTCAGATGCTCGTTTGTTAATATTTATATAGCAAAACTACAGAAAATACTGAGGCATCTCTAGGCTGTCATATGTTCATCTGTGTAACCAAGAACAGAACATATTAGTTTTCATTTGTTTAGGCTTAGCATGATTAATCCATGCTAAATGCCACCCACCTGAGATCATACTGTAGGCAACAGGTGAACCTTCAGTTCAAGGTTTCTAGGTGGTCGCTACAGGCCAAAGCCCAGAGCGACCATCAAACATCTAACAGTACACCTAAATGTGTTCTGGATTTGTGCTTTCAGGTAAATCCATTTATTATTTGGAGCGAGGCCCTCCTGGTGTCGTAAATGAGAGCTATGGATCCAATGGTATTTGCTTGAAGGCATCTAATAACACCCCCCCAGTAACTTAATGTAGACCTGAACAGGGCCAGACTTTAGCCCCCGGTGCGGCTCCCCATGTTCAGGCCTCGTTTCATTAGGGCAGCTTAGACAAATTCAGCACACATGGCCAAGTGTGGACAGAGGAGAAATAAGGGCAGAGTTAAGTTTCAGATTCCTGACCACTTGTCCTGAACTAACAGCAGAGGGCCCCAGGAACAAAGAGTGTGATGACAACATGTCTAAAAATACAACAGGGGGGTATGGAGGGGCCTACAGAACACAAACACAGACTTACACTAATTACTCACTGCATGACCTGAAGAAAGACAAAATAATCATCTATATAGTTCCATACAGCAGCTTTATGAGGTTATGTAGAGTACAGCTTTATGAGGTTATGTAGAGTACAGCTCGACAAATAGCCCAGTATACCAGCCCCACCTACTTTTTTTCACCAAAAGTGGGGTCTGGTCCCTTCCTCATAGCTACTCATTTCTCTGCAATTTTGCAGACGGACCAATCACGAGCCGTTTACAAGTGTGTGTTGTGTTGGCCGTATCGTGTACAAACTTGCTAATGTGAGTTTCTTGTTAACACAAGGCTGTGTCTGGCCAAGCTTTTTAGCGCCATGTCTGGTGTTTCTGACCGTTTAACTTTACATTGATAACCTTTACAGGGAAAAACCCTTGAAATTGATTGCAATCAATGAGAGACCAGACATCTTTGTACAGAATAGGAGAAGAGTTAGTCGCAGCTGTATAGTCAAATAAGATATCAGTCATTACAGTCTGGCCCTGATCCAACTCACTCTTATCATTGCTCTTTTGCCACTTCTGTGACATCCATGGGGAGTGGACCTGGCTACATATATAGTGTTTAAGGAAATGTGCACCATATATTTTGCATATCACAAAATAATCCACATAATACTGCCTCAAAAGGCCAGTGTGAACATAGGCAGTACATTAAGTAAGTAAAGACAACAGTTGTAAAACGGTGTAGTATGAATGCTAGTATGAATACTGTATATAAACTGTATCTCAAAGTGTACACACTGAATAGGTGAGCTAGCCAACTGCATCCAGTTGTCCTTGGAGCTCAGAAGTCAGAGCTCATAGTGACAGAATCTCCGAGCTTGAAGCGTTCCAGGCGTTAACTCGGAAATAAACAAATCTATTACGTTAACAGCTTCATTTACCACTTAGCAGGATTATCAAAAAACAGGGAATTTAGCATATTTTGTAACCACAGATGCTGAAATACACCACAGCAGTATGGAGGTACCAGATTGACAGTAGTGAATGGCTGAATATTATACGAGTTATATTTATTTGATTTTTTTTCAAAGCCAATTTTAATCCCGACCTCCGAGTATAACTGGAACGCACCATTAGAGGCAGATTTAGCTGGAGACAACTCCTTTATACTGGTGTAATGTACAAACAGTCGACATACAAGGGCATCCTGACCTCTCTGCCTCTTTAATACGAATGTTGTTGAAGAATACTTTTCACAGTGTTCGCACAAAATCAGCAAAGTTCAGTTGTAGTTCATTTTGGAAAAACTCATGGGCAACACTCCCCACTAATAAGACGTTAATACACATTTAATACCTTTATTGGCCTAATTAGGTGTGTGCAAAATGAATACAGCTCATTGACATGCTGCCCGGCCAGTTGCAGCTTGGCACACTGTGGTACTTTGAAACAATGCACAGGCACTTATTCAGGCCTGGTCATTAAAACGGGCACAGATGTGTTCGATAATCACCATGTTGTTGTTTTTCACCATTTTACCAAACAATCAAAGCCAATTTGAGGTATTTTAGTGCATTTGGTTTGAGAAATAGAGGCACTGCACACATTTTCCAAACCTCTATATAAGCCTGTTGAAAACTGTTGGTATGACTAGTTAACAGTTACGAATCTAGACAACAAATAAGCTTTATAATATTATGTAAGCTTACCATTGTATTTAGTGACGGTGATGAAGATCTATCATAATAGATACAATTTATAGAGTGCTTTTTAGACACTTTATTATAAAATATTATTTATTCACTCCACGACAAAAGAAGGTGTCTGGCCAATGAACACAACAGCAGTTGTCAGACACCATGACCGCCAACCCCCTAACCCCCTAACCCCCTAACCCTTAAAAAAAGGGCACGTGAGGATAAGAGCGAGTTAGACCATGGCCGAAAGATCTTATTTGACTAGACAGCCCCGACTCTTCCTGGCCTCTCATTGATTGCAATCAATTTAAAGGCCAGAGTTTATCATCCAAATTGTCTACAGTAAAAAAAAACATACACTTATAGTTAACTAATTGAGATCCAAACCAATAGGAATAAAATAGGCAATAGGAAAACAAGAGTGCCTAAAACAGGAGAATTCAAAGCTTTTACCAGAGCCAGAAAACAAAACTAGCTCAAAATACTAGTACTACTATAATTCAAGACATACTATATGTACATGTAGTGTTTCGTTTACCACCATTTCAGACCCACTGGCCTATACCTTACATTCCAAAAATAAAATGTGCTTTGTGTAGCTCAATTGTTGATATGACAACAGTCTATAGTTCCAGACTATATAGGTTATGTCCAATTAAAGGGCTGTACTCCTTAACCCATTTATTGGCTGTGAAAGCTCTAAACACAGACGTCTGTTTGTCTTGGCTTAACTGTGTCTCAAGTGTTACATTACATATAAGCACCTATTTTGGGTACATTTTGTATAGGCTACTGTAATGTGGGAATGTTCCCTAGGTTCATTTGGGAGTACAGAAAGATTATTGTGGTTGCAAATGTGGAAATAAAATGTGCACCATGCAGCTAAACAGTGAAATGTAGGCTAAAAGTCAACACAGTGATTCGAATGTATCATTGTAGCCTATTAAATGCATTAATTATTATACATTTAATTGTCATCCATGCATTGAACATTGTTAGCACAAATGATTGTGAAAAATATTTTTTTAATATGGAAAATGTCAAAGTTGTTACAATATTGTGAATATATTCTCAAAAGAACTAGATTTATAGTAAAGAATATTTTATTCAACTTAAATACAGCTGTCTACATTTAAACTTGACATGTTACTATTATCCCATCACCACTTCAACAACAGAACCATCACACTCACTTCTGCTCCATAACACTTCAACAGCAGAACCATCTCACTCACTTCTGCTCCATACCACTTCAACAGCAGAACCATCTCACTCACTTATGCTCCGTCACCACTTCAACAGCAGAACCATCTCACTCACTTGTGCTCCATACCACTTCAACAGAAGAACCATCTCACTTCTGCTCCATCACCACTTCATCACCAGAACCATCTCACTCACTTATGCTCCATCACCACTTCAACAGCTCACTGTCTTCTGTCATGTCGCAGGCTATGAGAACCATCTCACTCTTCTCCATAATCATCGCAGCAGCAGAACCATCTTTATGTAATTCACCCCCTCACCACCTCACTGGCAGAACTATCTCACTCTCCCCCAGTCCAAAATTCTTCTTCTAGAAACATTTAATAGCCAAAATAATTCAGTGCCTAAATTCTTCATTCTTTTTCACCCATGCAAGGAGTTCCTCTCAGGTCTAAGCAGTAAAATCATTGAAGACTATATCAGCGTAAGCCAGCTGATTTTACAAGCCTACAATGTACCATCAAAATGGTTTCATGTGAAAATATTTTGTTACAAAGTAATGACCACAAGGACAATGACAAGGAATACATAAAAAAAATCTCAAAAAATACATTAATTTCCATAAACTACATATGTTGGCAAGTTCAAATTCCCAAACACAACAAATTCAAAAGTGGTCTTCTACATTTGCAAAAAGTTGAATTTCAGAATGATCATTTTTGAATAAGACATGACTTCATAGAAAGGTTACATGCAAGAGTTTTACTGGGCATGGTTGAATTACATCTTTGTAATGTCACACACTGGTAGAAGTTGTGAGAATGTGCCAGAAGTGACAAACTCCATGACTAATGCTAGCAGTTGTAGTCCGGGCCAAGGGAAAACGCACTAGCCAATCAACACGCTCTAAGGTTACTTCAGGAGAAATATGCTTCTCTGCTAATACAAAAAATACATTTGTAAATAAGTGTGAGAAGGAGAGTAAGATAGTTCGGCTGCAGAGGTGGTGAAACAGCGTGAGATGGCACACTTTGTGACAATCCCAAGCAAAAATAAATTACCTCAGTGACTTAAGACTATCCCAGTAACTATGAGCCTAACGCAGGGTACACCAAGGATATTGACACAGGGAGTTGCAGGGTTGACACAAAGACAAAGACAGACAAATATTGTATTCATGTTAACGTGACCTCTGTGGTGCATAATGGTACAATATACTTTAATTGTCCAGAAGAGAAATATTTTATAGTTGGTAAGTCCAGAGTGCAGTTTGAATCTGTGCATGTAAAAAGACAATGCAAATGCATGGTAAAAAAATAATCTCACTCAGTTTCCTACATCACTACCAGCAGCGGAATAATTTCACTCTCCTCCATCACCACCTCAGTAACAAAACCATCCCACTCTCCCCCATCGTATAATTCTATCACAAATTCCCAACAGCATGATTGTGGCAATTGAGAATAAACAAGAATTTGATGATGATTCACCCAGCCAGTATGCATAGTCATTAGGAAGAAAAAGCGTTGGTACTCAGCCCTGGCCTGCATCAGCTTTGGCCTGAGTCCACACACTACTATCATACACCCATCTGTTTGCAGCACACTCTTTTTCTCCTTCAATATTAAATAGCTTTTACTGAAGGTGGGATTTTTTGTAAATCAGTATGAAACTATGCACAGACGAGGTCAAATGATTGCATTAATCGTTACGAGTTTATTGTCTTTTATCTTTTTATAACTATGGGAATCTTCTTGGGCAGTTACAGCTTTTGGTGGATGAGAAATGTTAACTCCACGAACCATAATAGATCCATTACTTCAAGAGCCAATGTGTGCGGCCAGATTACCACCCATCTACAATTCCGTACATGGATAGAGACGTTTGAGAACCAAAAACAACAGATTTTCCAAGTTCAAAAAAGTGTTCTGTCAATATTGCATGACTTTAACAAGTAAATAATACAATCAAATCAGGCTATGTTTACAAAATCCACTTCACATTAAGTATACGCATTACTATTGTAAACTGTAATGATTTAGGCTCTTTGTAAATGCCAAACATAATGATTTTAATGGATGTTGCTTCCGTGTGCCAAAATCACTAATTAACCTAACAATCATCATCATCATATCTTCTCAGCTTCTGGAGATTGTAAGATAAATAATTCAATGTTGGGAGCTAGGAAACTTCCAGCAATGACCTCACAGTTATGACCTTCCACTGATGACCTTCCACTGATGACCTACCAGTGATGGCCTTTCAGTAATGACCTACCAGTGATGACCTTTCAGTGATGACCTACCAGCGATGACCTTTCAGTGATGACCTTCCACTGATGACCTTCCACTGATGACCTTTAAGTGGTGACCTTTCAGTGGTGACCTACCAGTGATGACCTTCCAGGGATGACCTTCCAGTGATGACCTACCAGTGATGACCTACTAGTGATGACCTTTCAGTGATGACCTACCAGTGATGACCTTTCAGTGATTACCTACCAGTGATGACCTTCCAGTGATGACCTACCAGTGATGACCTTCCAGTGATGACCTACCAGTGATGACCTTTCAGTGATGACCTACCAGTGATGACCTACTAGTGATGACCTACCAGTGATGACCTTTCAGTGATGACCTACCAGTGATGACCTTCCAGTGATGACCTTCCACTGATGACCTTCCATTGATGACCTTCCACTGATGACCTTTCAGGGGTGACCTTTCAGTGGTGACCTACCAGTGATGACCTTCCAGGGATGACCTTCCAGTGATGACCTACCAGTGATGACCTACTAGTGATGACCTCCCAGTGATGACCTTCCAGGGATGACCTTCCAGTGATGACCTACCAGTAATGACCTCCCAGTGATGACCTACCAGTGATGACCTCCCAGTGATGACCTTCCAGTGATGACCTTCCAGGTATGACCTTCCAATGATGACCTTCCAGTGATGGCCGTCCAGTGACAAGTGCTGATTCACCCCACAGTAATACTCTGTGTCCTGGGGCAGACAGACAAAGAATTGGGGCAGTCATATCATGCCATCAACTGCTCTATACCTCAAGAGCCACAGCACAAATGAAAAAAGTTATGAACCACCCTGTTAAATAGACAATGCAAACGTCTCCATCCACCTTTACAGAAGAGGGCGAGTCACAGTCCCAAAACAATATGGTAAGCTATGGAGTAGCTTTGGTATTTAACTCTGATACACTAACCTGACCCACAAGCCTAATGACTGACATGCAACATCTTGTACGGCAGCACACTCTTGGTGAAGTCTTGGTGTTTGATTTGATTATACTGTATAATTTTAGAGGCTTTTTAAATTTAGATTTAATTGACAGCAAATCATGGATAGGTGAGCGGGGAGAGACTATCTGCAAACTGAGGGCAAGCTGTATAAACTTTGACTTCTGTGTGAACTTCACTTCAATTAAGTTTCTAAAACGCAATATAACCTTTGAGTTAGTATGGTTCTACTTAAATGATAGATGAATGATAGCTGTAATACCACTGCAAATTACCATTTTCCAAATTTGAGAGATTATGTGTGCCAGCTCAACCAACTGAGCTAAACAAAAACCACACAGAACTGTTTGGTTTTGATCAGAATTTACTTCTCTGGGGTCATGACATACATATCATATAGATGCAAATATGTTCCATATGGATAGTAGTTCTGACAGCATATTAATCTCACTGAAACACAATCTGCTTTACAAAAACACACGCAGGGTTACTCCAGAACTGTTATGATGACTTCACTTTGAATATCATTTGACCTTTGGGTCACACAGTTTATCCTTTCAGCCCTTTTTTGTCAAACTCATAAAAGTGTGATTTTAATTTGAACTGGCCATAATTGCTACATGGGATTTTCCTTCTTGGCCAATCTCTTTATAATCCAGGAAGTATAAAACCACTCACTTGTAAGCATAGTATCAGAAAACACATGGGTTTGGCAATAGGGACTCATCTTTTCCTGCCATATTAAGGCCCAAGTACAGTAAACATGAATATAAACAATGTGCCAAATTTGTCAGCACACATCAAAATTGTTCACCTGAAATGGCAAGATTTAAAATCTCCACTAATCTGCTTATCATAATGCTTTCTTTCCAAATTGAAAGCTAGCATGAGAAAAGACAATTGGCAATGGGAATTTATCTTACCATCTGAACACAATCTAGTTGCCAGCCAGTGCCAGCGTTTTTGGTATGAGCACAGAATATGCTGTGCTGTGATATTGGAAAAAGTCAGAATAACAAAAGAAAGTCAAGTCTTTTCCTTCATAAAAAATGCCTTTATAATTTTGCTAAAGAAGAAAAGGCAAAAAGGGCCATTTTCAGACAAAGACTTTTCAACAATACAGGCCAGTGATTATTATACTTTTCACCTGCCACAGACCAGTACTCAACCAGGTCTAAACCAAGACTTAAGGAGGACTCAACCAGGTCTAAACCAAGACTTAAGGAGGACTCAACCAGGTCTAAACCAAGATTTAAGGAGGATTCAACCAGGTCTAAACCAAGATTTTATGAGGACTCAATCAGGTCTAAACCAAGACTTAAGGAGGACTCAATCAGGTCTAAACCAAGACTTAAGGAGGACTCAATCAGGGATAAACCAAAACTAACCCAAAATAAGACGCAATATGCCTCTTCTGTGAACATATGCTTTGGTTAAAGGCTTCACTTAATCTACAGTGGTTCAAGCCCATTGTGTAATACTTGTATCAGAACCACAGCACCTCGGATTACACTTAGTCTCTGGATGAACCCTTTGATGGTGGGTCCTCATGATGTTTGACTTGGACACATTTGGTCTTTCTCAGGTTTTGGACAGCTCTGATGGATGAACTTCGTGGGAGATTCAGTGTCGGCCCTAATTAGAAGCCAGAGTAGAGCCACTGGAAATGTATCTGTTGTCTTTGGGTCCCTACTTTGACGTACGAAGTGCATGGAGGATGTTGTTAACAAAAATGAAAGATATCATGGAATTAATATTTTCTCTTTATCTGAAAATGAACAAATGGACAGGCAGGAAGGTGCATAATGAAACAAAGCCTATTGAAGAACAAAGCAACTTTTGGTGAACTTTTTAATAATTCCCCAAATACTTTAATATTGAAAAGCTAAACCATAATGTAAAAAAACCAAACAACAACTAATAATCAGTAATGTCCTCACTTTTTTTTACAATCAGCAATCTTGTGTGTAGGTGATACACAGACTCCATACACCAGTCCGTAGAGAAACTTCACAAAAACATTACAATTTTGCACATGCAGGCACAAAATGCTATTTCTCTCGCTAGTTTCTGCCCAGAATCATGGCTCAAGATCTGGAGAAAGATAATGTCACCCAGGTTGACTCAGGTGCATTGGAATGAAGAAAAATGTGCTGCTAGCCGTCTTGAAAGTGTATCATAAAAAGCTTGATATCAGCAACTTCCTATTTACTTTTTAAATAATTAACAGTATGAGCAGAAGTGGCTGATTGTGGTCTTGCTCACTAACCAGACAGTTTGGCAGTTTGTCTCTCACCCAGTTTATATGTCCTTGGGAAAGGCACTTTACCCAGCTTGCATATTTAATACACTGTGGTGATTGGCGTGGTATGGCTGCCATGTATCCATCAACTTGCCCCGGGGCAGGTGTGGCTAAAGAGATTGTAAATGAGAATTGACTAAATGATGCATTCATTTGTATAGTGATTTGGGTGCCTAGAAAAGCTCTTGTTTAGCTTACATGCTGCAGTATTTATGCATACAAAATACAGAGTAGCTTGTGTAGCTTGTGAGAACCAGTCATCCTTGTTCTTTGTTTTCATCTGTTTCCATGAAAATAACAATTGTTTGGGTTTATTGCATATTTCACTGTCACCTGTCACCATGTGTTGTACAAAATCACTGATGACAGACAGCCATAAAAGACTTGGCACCATTCTCCCTCATGTATTATTGTATGCACGGGCTTCACCACAACATTAAAGGATTTATGAAGTGCGGCGGACTGAGAGGGATGAGTTGGGCTCTGACCTGTGCTCACATATGGAGTTTACCACTGGAGACTTACACAATGCTGCATACACCAAGACGGGCCAATAAAACTGCAATTTGTCAGTTTAGGTCAAGAGAAGTGAAGAAAGGGAGGGCTCCACAACAGTAGCAGCTACATGTCATTAGCTCAACGGTTTTCTCTGTCAAACATAGTAACAAGTGTCAAACAACTGAAAATACGCCTTATATTATAGTTTCTTCAAAGTATCCACCTTTTGCCCTGATTACTGCTTTGCACACACTCTGCATTCTCTTGATGAGCTTCAAGAGGTAGTCACCTGAAATTGTGTTTACTTCACAGGTGTGCCCTGTCAGGGTTAATAAGTGGGATTTCATAGTCATGAAAATAAAGAAAACTCATTGAATGAATGAGGTGT
>JAVQKC010196578.1:0-14343 GCA_036025475.1 Philypnodon macrostomus | reverse complement strand
AGTTTTCGTCCTCATGAAGTAATTTTTGTTAAGTTTTCGTTTCGTTTTCGGCCGCAAAAATATGTCGTTGACGAAAACTATGACGAAAATAATTCGTCAACGAAATTAACACTGGTCCCTATATTCATTCTTGTTTGATGAGTCTGTAGATTACTGGCACACAGCAGTAAGTACACTACTGACATACAAAAAAGTTGCCGTGTGACAGCAGAATCAATACATAAATGATCGTTATGGATGTCCATTTAATGGTTATGATTTATCCCAAATAGAAACTACAAGTAAGTTTAGTTAATTTTCCTTAATTGATTGTTTGTCAATAGAAAAAGCTAAAAACAAGTCAGTCACATGAAGTATCTTTTCCAAACAATTTGGCTCCATTCAATCAATCTTTAAGTGTTTTTCATACATTTAAAATGCAACACAAGGTGCTTTACAAATCACATAGGAAACACAGGAGCTGTCTAGACCACAGCCACCAGGACACCGACACAGGCACACAACCGTGAGCAGACATGCCACACAACGGGCAGTACCACGGACAGCACCCCTCGCAGCCATGGCCGATAGAACTCCTGGTGCAGAGGGAGACACTGGGGGGGGGAAAATTATAAAATACACAAAGTAAAACGGTATAGACTAAAAAAAAAAACTAAAAAGCTGGGTAAAATGGGAGTGAAATAAAAAGTTAGAAACACATAATGTCCCTAATAAATACAGGTGTGATTCTGTATGAACAGCAGCATCTTCATCAAAGCTGATATTAGATGTACCTTTGGCTTTGAGAACCGAGACACTGTAGTGATTTTAGGAGAGAGAGCTGAGATTCTGGTTTGAGACGAGTCTGGCCAAGTCACACTTCGGGGACTGTCTGCCTGAAGGCTCGGAGGTCACAGAGACGAGAATACAGGAATGTGTTTCTGGGTTTATCTACCGCTGTCTGGTTCACTGTCCTTTTGTCACATCACACCATGCTCCCAACTACATAAGTCCAGCAGAGGGGTAGAGAACGTGCCACTAACATTAGTTTGCAGACAGAAAAGTGTTCTTGTATTGATTTTGCAATGTGTTCCGATGGAGATGTAAGTACATACATATGCAACAGGTTGTGAGACATGTACAGGCTTTTAAATGCAGTCTGCCCAGGGCTTAGACATTATGTAACAGGTTCCCCTTAAAATAATTGGTCCCACACTTTCGGGATCACTAAACTCAAATATGGAAAATCCCACTAAAACAACAGCAAATACATGGTTATATTTTTACAACATATGCCATTCTTGAAGCAATCCCTATATTTCACCAGCAGGATACAAACTGGATATCTTCAAATCCGGATTAACTTTCTGTTTTGGTCGTACTTGTAAGCAATCTGTTTTGCTTACAAGGCTTTATGAAAACCACCTAGCACTGTTTACTTGGCTGCTATGGAAACACCAGCCAACTCCATCACCAACAAACAATTAACTGTAACATATGGTGGAAGTGATGCTCACAAGACACCCTAAAGAATTTTGCAGCCTATACTGCAAATCTCACAGTGCCTTGAAGGGCTTCATTAAACGATCAAATAGGTATGAAGCTGTGCTGTTATACAGACCTATGCCCGGGTCAGATTAGTTGACAATTGAACCCAATTTTCAGCTTGGGGTTAACAAAACCGAACAAAGAACTATAACATAGAAGTATCGAGAATTGTGTCGTTAGACCAGCAACTAACAATGTAAGCCAATCAGAAAACAATATTATTCTTAAGGTTCCTCCAGCTACTTTAGAAAGATCCAAGTCTTTTTTCTGTGACTAAAAGGCAAACCATTAGCCTGCCCACAGACAATTGCTGTGTTAATAATTGATCATTGGAGCTTCTGTGAGTAATTGTGACGAGCAGAGCCATCACCTTCCACACAGTGAGATAAGCAGCCCTGCATACCACAGCTGTGAGATACACTGCTCCCTTTTGGTAAACAGGACTTCTACTGTTACAGCATTGTGTTTCAACTCAATAGCAGCTAAGTATTGATTAGGTATTGGCCTAGTCACTGTGCTTTAGAACAGACACATACTGCACATATAAAGTGAGTGACTCCATAAATTTGCAAAGTTTATACATAAAGTCAGGCATCCATGTTGGAGTATATACAACAATTGTCAGTATTGCCAACTAGAGGACAGAACTGTGGAATGTCTTTAAATAGCAAAGTGTATTTAAGTGTTCATTTATGTGCGCTGGAACCATAATTACATAAATGTGTTGAACTTGTATGACATTCTGAAAAGCTTGTAGACCTAAATTCTAGTATATATTTTTCCACAAGTGCATTAGTGCCCTAGAGACATCATCATCGCTACATTGTATTCCTCAGCATGTATTCACTTTCTCTCCTTCCTTGCCAGTGCATAGTTATATTGTTTATGTTAGGGTTAAATGTTTTGAGGAAAAGAATTTAAACCAAGGCACCGAGATATAAACAAAGCAGACATTGTATACCAGCATTAGTAAGGTATAATAGAGGTTTTTTAATTATTACTTAAAATAGCCTTTATTGTGCATTACTATCAAGTACTATCAATTAGGCACACTGAAAAAATAAAGATATAATATTCATAAATCTGGGACTCTGTCTATGAAGAGGGGCAGCAGAAAAGAATTATACTAAAATCATTCTTTATTGATTTTTGTTATATTTTTGTTATATTTAGAGATTAGCCTTGATAACTGTGCTCTTTGGTGCTAATAGATATACTAATGGTACAGTTATATTGGCAAGGCACTCAGAAGTAGTCTTTATTATGTTCAAGGCTGCTTTATTGTTGAGTATGACATTGACAGACACTAGTTTCTGAATGAACCTTTCTCTATCCTGTACACTACTCATGATTCAGCTTCTCTTGATACACTGTGGGCTGCATCACCGTAGGCAGGGTGGCATACATCTACAGGTCTTAGCCAAGCCAGACTAAATCGCCAAATTATAGGCAATATGACAAGGAACACAAAGCCTTCACTGTGCAGACTATGGGATATATGTTCTTAGACCAGACAGAAGACAGAAGTGAGAGGTGTGACAGAGGCCAGGCAGGGGCAGACAGCTCTCAAGGTTGACTGGGGTTATTGATCTGGCATTTCTTCAGGAATAAAGAAGATTAACTGGTATTGAATGGATGACGTCTTTAACACCCCTTCATAAGTTGGTCACAGGTCTAAGACTGGCCATGGATTTGAACTGAATTTATAAGGACCATGTTTTGTGTCCTGATCTACGGTATGTGACTTAGTGGCAGTCTTATTATATCGGCGAAACAACGATATTATGGAATCACGTCAGTCCGCGTCCGCAGATCCTAGCAAATGCAATGTTGGGTCATTTTCAACATTTGCACACAGGTACATACCATAAAGACGCCGAACTGTATCGATTTGGGTACTTCTACGATGACTATCAATTAAAGTAATTAATTTATTACGGGCCAAATTTGTGAACGCAATAACTCAAAAAGTCTTTGCCATCTTTTTAAACTTTTCTGGACAGTTACATATCAAGACGCTGAACTGGATTAATTTCAATCAATTAATTAACTAATTAATGACCTGAAGCACTTTAATTCAGCCATTAATCCGGCTGAACATAAACAAATTCGCATGAATTTTGGTACCGTGATCTGGGCTAGTTTATAGTTAATGTACATATGCACATTACAGAGGTCAAATAAAGAATGCCTCTATAGCGCCCCCATGTTTATGACCCTTATGGGACCCTGGACACACTTACTTTGGCAGAGAGCAATGAAACTTGGTACAGGGATTCTCCACAGTGTACCCAACATAAAATATTCTTATGGCCCCACCCTACAACAAACAGGAAGTCGGCCATTTTGGATTGAATTTGAGAGGTCAGGTATATTTGACAGCCTCTAACTTGCACATACTTTGCCCAATTAGGCTCTAACCTGAAATACCTAATGACCCCCCGGCCCTGAACACATCGGACTAATATGATGGCAGCTACCTCTATATCGCCCCCTATAGACTGAAAGAAGCAGTTTTAGAGAATTTTACAAAATTTGGCCAAAACATTCTTCACAAACATCCAGACAAATCAAAAAAGTCATATAGAAAAAAGTCAAATAGACCCTTCCCATATTTGGTATCGTTTGGGGGCAGGGCCTCTTAATTGCTCATTAACAATATAAAAACCCTTAGAAATCACACAAATTCTGATTAAGGTGCCATTGCAGTTGTGGCAGACGTATGGGAGTGTTTCGCCAATATACACCTTGCTGTTGGGGTCGACAGCGTAGGCCTAGTTATTATTTGTATGGTGTTCACAGCATGTGTAGAAATAAAGAGGTGAACTGGTCATCTAAATAGCCCCTTGTGAATGAAAGCTTTAATGGTTTAGTGGTCATGCATAAAACCCTCAGGTTCACATGAGGTACTGGTTGGAGAAAAGCCCACATATGAAAGAAGGAGCATAAAAGTGTCTTGTTAGACAGGCTGGTATAAGGTTTCTGCATTAATGCCATTTGGTCATGGCTGGGTCAGTGCTGCTGCATTATGTAATTGCCTCATTACAGGCCTGTCCAAAGCATGGACACGCTTGTCTCTTACTGACCACACTGTTAGCAGTTCAAATCTGGTCAGAGCTAATGTCATTATTCTTCCTTCAATCAAATTATTTAGCAGTCAAACATGAAATAATATGTGGAACACAGAGTGCCAAAATGAGATTTATGGAATGGATTTGGGATTATGTGTGTAGTTTGCAGGTCCTCTGTATTACCTTGGGTTCTCTCCAGGGACTCAAGACATGCAGGTGTTAGATTACCAGTTTCTGTATCAGCAGTCTGATAGAACGGGGAAACTATGCAAACTTGGAAAGGCCTGCCGTGCCCGAGAATCGAACCCAGACCATCGTGCTGCTCAACAGCAAACAAAACATTTGGCAAAAAAATTAGCCTACAGTCAAAACAAATGAATTCTTTTGATGGTCTTAGTGTCACTGTTACATTTAGCCTACTGTTTACAGATAATGTATGTGATCTCAAATTGTCAGTTAGATTGTTTTTTTATTACAGGGGCAGTGTATATTAATAAGCATTTCTGTAAATATACCAGGGTTAGCAAGAAGGTTATTTTCCTCTGCAGTCCCTATACAAAAGTCACCCTAAAACAAAAGAGTAAAATATACATATTTACAACAATTAGAAAATAATATAATAATAAATACATTTAGTAAAAAGTACAATTAAACAATAGAAACACAACAGACCAAAAAAGACCAACATCAGACAAAGACATGAACAGTTAAAGATAAAGAGAGAGTTGCTAGCAGCCAAAAGCTTTCAAAAAAGTAGCTGGAACAAAAACATTAATTCAACATTGCATTGCTTGCTGTACAGCCAGGAAATTGCTTACTGACATAAGCTTGTGCTGCATTGAAAAAGAAATTGCTACCAAATTCTTAAAATAAATTCCTGAATAAGAGTGAATTCTTGGCAGGAGTAGAGCGAGTGTTATATAACAGTGATGTGCACAGGATGGTTCTGCTGGGATCAAATGTTGCTCCTTTGAAATGACTGAAGGAATATCCCTGTTTGTGAGGATCAAGTATTGGCTGCCAACGAGAAGAAATCAAGCCACGTGACACCACAAAGATGAGCTGCTAAAATGTTAATGAGGGACAAAGGCACGGGGCCAGACCACCCGGCAACTGCATCAACGCCTCCGTCACCATGCCACAAAACATGATTCAAAATTAACAAATACAAGAGAAGTGGGTAGACAACGTGAAGTGCAGCAACTGTGGGTCTTAGGCAGGGCCAACTTTGGACAATGGCCACAAGAGGGACTTTGGAGTTGTTTTGGAGACAGAGTGCCTTGACTGGAAGAAGACAGAGAACCCATGATAACACAGAGAGGACACGCGAATCCATTAGATAGACTAGATCAATATTTCACTGTATTTTTCAGAATTATGTTTCTCATTAGTCAAGTCAAGTCAAATTTATTTATATAGCACATTATAAGACAACCTCGGTTGACCAAAGTGCTGTACAGAAAGTGCAAAATATATTAATTAATAATACAATAAAACAGACTGAAATAAAAGACAAGGCCCAGTAAAAGCCAGATAAAAGACAATGGATAAACAAACATGACATGCATAATATAAAAGATTAAAAACCCAAGATATCTGGACTGTCTAGTACTGAATGCTAGAGAAAAGGTCTTAAATTGGTCCAGGGACTGGGAGGATCTGATGTGGAGAGGGAGGTTATTCCACAGTTTGGGGCCTGCCACTGAAAAGGCTCTCTCGCCTCTTGTTGTGAGCCTGGATTTGGGGACAGAAAGCAAGAGCTGATCTGCAGATCTCAAAACTCTGGACGGACAGTAAGGCTGCAGCAGCTCTGACAGGTAGGCTGGGCCCGAACAATTTAAAAATTAACTCTAAAAACATCTGGGAGCCAGTGGAGAGATGCCAATGCTGGGGTGATGTGCTGCCATTGTTTGGTTCGGCGTGCTGCAGTTAAAGATTTATCTCAAATGCAGCAATCTACTAACTCGGATATATAGGAATTATATATATACCAGTAAGAATTCTCAAGTTCAGTACGCCTCTACTTTTCTCTTCAGTTAAGTCTGAAACTGCTTCATTTAGACTGACTCACTGTTTGTATACACTTCCCTGTTGCGAGTGAGTGGACTTTGCACTTCAAACTGAGCAGCAGAACTAAATCAGAACTGAGATGACGTCATGGTCCGTGACCAGATGGACATGGTCTTTTAGTGGCGCTTCAGCGTGTGTCATTCACCATTATCACACAAAATGCTTCTCAGTTAGTACTACACAGATGACCAGAAACAGATGAATTGGTGGAGTATGATAAAAGTCAGAGTAACTCAGGACAGGGTAGTGACAGCTTTCCTAATGAAGCAGTTGTGACTCATCAAATCTGGGAACTGGGAACATAAACACTTCACAACTATTAATTAGAGACCGGCATAGAGCCCCGAACTTGCCACCTTTGGGATGAACTGGATTAGACGGATTAAGACTTTATAGAAGAAGCAGCAGAGTCACCTCCCTGAAAGAAGACTCTAGGTTCGATTCCCGGAATAGCCCGTTCTATGTAGAGTTCTCTGGATACTGCGGTTGCCACAATCAACCTAAAACATGCACATAAGGTCCTGACCAAGATTCAAGCTTAAAGGTCTGTGAGCGGTCATTGGTTGCCCTCTTCTCCTGACAGGTTGCCCCAGTGCTACTAAAATAACAAATAAAAAAAATCATACATCCAAAGATATCACTTTCTTTTAGCTAAAACATTACTGCATCAATTACATCAATGTGAATGTACTGATCTCACCTCACAGATTCAAAACTGACCTCATTTTGACTTGATTTTTTTTATATCCCGTTTCAAACCAAAGCACCAGGTTTGGTTTATGCAGTGGTTTCCTGCTCCTGGCGACAAAATATATGAAAAATAACAGCATATGAAACAACACACTGCGCTTCACAGTCTTATCAGAGAAAACAAGGGGTTTGGGGCAGGCAGCTAACAATAGAGTTGCTAGTGATTGTTTGGTGTTTCAGCTGTTTCCTGAGGAGGGGATGGCTTTAGTGTAAATGTATAAAGAACAATCAGGGACAGGAACCACCGCTGCTTCCCGTCAGACACAGCACAATCAGCTTCCGCCATGACAGGTGGAGGACAGGCATACTGTATCACTCTGATCCCGGGCCATGCATTTCAAATAAAGAGCAGTGTAAACATACTGAGAAAATGAATGCTTTGGAAAGACAAACAGCCTCCAGCCTAGTGTCCGACCATCACACCAAAAACAATTGCAAGGTGAATAAAGTGTCTTGCCCAAGGGCCCAATGGCAGTGTGCACTCTTTGGAGCGGGAATCCAACTCTATTGTCAGTTTATGCTTTGAAACTCTGTAAACATATAGAGTTCACTGGATCTATGGACTGTAAATGACAAATGCAATAAGAATTTTGATGAGACTACCTACTGATACACAGCCTTCACATCACATCCTCTTTGATAAACCACCGTCTAATAATGTACAATAACAGTGTGACTCGGCTCATATGTGCACAGAGGTAATATGACGGGGTGGTTTGACATTTAGCTTGTGTTCGGGGACTTCACGGAAAAACTACACGGCTTAGCAAAGAGATAAACTACACCATTCATATCCCCTCCTCTGCCGTATCCACACACCCACATTCAGAATTGTACAAAGGGGTAATGGTCTTATAATGTAGAGGCCCGGTCTGTGATTCACTGCCCACTGGTCTCAGGTCAACGCACACATCTTTCTCTGTGATACAAAACGGAGGGGATTGTTGTGGTGGCAAAACCATATGATTCTGAGGAGTGTGAGGAATTTCTACTGACAATGACTCTGGGCTGTCAAACAAAGATGCACCAATACCAGGAATGTCCTCTGACAAGCAATGTGAAGAGATCATGACAACAGTTCTGAGTTTGCACGTGCCAAATTTTTCAGGCAGTGCTTCAGACACAGGCGAACTCCAAACAATGAGCGGATTACACGTAAGGAAATCAATGTTACATCACTGGCTGCTGTTGAGAAAGTGAAAGTCAACAATCAGCCCACAACAGACGTGAAATGCAACTTTGGTCAATGACGGAATCAGTCAAACGTTAGGCATTTTAGCACACCTGCATTTGACATAGACTGTTATTAAACATGTGTGAACCCTCTGAGCTCACCATTCTGATACTACAGCCCAGATTTTATCAAGCCTCTAAACATGAACTGGAATTTGTGCTCAAACAGACATCTCCACAGTGGACTCACCATGATGTACTACACTGAGCTAAAAGTAGCACTAGCAGTTAGCATTGTAGTGTTCAAATCAGTAGGCAAATGTACCATCATCTCAATGCCCAAGGACACAATTGCAAATGAACTGGTTGGAGGTAGCATCGAACTGCCAACTCTAGACCACATCTACCACCAGAGCCCCTATCGTCCAATGTGACGTCAAAATTGCTGTGCCCAAAGCCAACACTTTGAAAATGTCTAAATGACTAAACAAGAATAAACCATTGAAAATAAAACTGGCAGTATTTCTTCTTTAGTAAAAAACCATTGGTCGCAGTGGGTAGGCCAGAGGGTTTGAGTCCCCGCCTGAGCACATACTGTTATTGTGTCTCTGGGCAAGACACTTAACCCACATATTGCCTGTGTATGTATGAATGTGGCTGTGTGATTGGTGTGTGGTGGTGGCTGGAGGGGCTGGAGGCGCTCAATGGCAGCCAAGATTCCGTCACCATCAGTGTGGGATTGAGAAAGCCGTGTGGCATTGAAAAGTGCAATAAATCTAACCCATTATTATTATTATACATATTTGTAGAGGGCAGTTATATAAACATAAAAATCCCAGGACATAGTCAATGGCGTGTTGTATAGATGCCAGCCAATGGTGTTGGCTCCTGTTGTGAAGTGGTATAGTATAGAAGTATAATAAAAATTACTTGAACACTTCAGTAAAAAATAAAATAAAACTATCGCAGATTCTGGTTAGATTCTGATGTAAAGAGGAATTGTTTGTTTGTTCATCTCAAAACTATGTGCATAAAAACACAAAGCAACAACTCAACATTTCATACTTGGGTTACCGTTAGCAACACAAGCCAACAACAAGAAAGGCCTACTCTAGTTTGAGGCCGTTTATACAACAATTATGTTTATTACAACGATCATGGTTAATACAACGATCATGGTTAATACAAGAACAATTTACATATAAATAACTTTTACAGTACTTAATTAATTAAGTGGCAGATACTTGTTTTCAAGAGTGCATATACCCCAGAGCTAATGCACAGCCCTCCCTTGAGTTCTGATATAACTTTTACATACAGGCTATTGTATGTAAAGTATCTTGCAGCATTGTACTTAACTGTAGATTACAATAAATAATACATACCCAATCTAAAAGAGTCCAAGTGCAAACTATGATCATGGTGCCAGTGTTTGTAGTTTAGATTCAGATTGCTATGGAAGCAAGGTGCACATTGAGACAATAGGTCTAGGTACAGACTAGTGAACTTTGCCCGGTGAAAAATACACATTTCGCTTAACAATCAATGCCGATAGTTTTTGTGTATATAAATAATCCACAAACATGCGTTAATACGATCACTGACAAAAGTTTTACCTCCTCGTGCGATGTACATTGTCCTCATTTTAAGTACAATTCTGTGTTAACGGTGAAAGTGACGGGCATAGTAAACAGATACTGACTAGAAAACACGGCATGTATTAGACACAGGTTCAACTAGTGAAGAAAGTGTTCATTAGCGATACAAATAGCATCAGCGTTAGCAAAGCAATCCCCCATCCAAACAAACGGGGCACAAGGAGAAAACAGTTGTTGTGAGACAGGTACCTGACTAGCTTTGTGGAACTGCTTCTTCAGCCCGGCCACTGACATCTTCAACCAAGGCTTTAAACTTCACGTACGGCTGGAAAAATGCGGTAAAAAGAAGATTCAAGCAGAGCCAGAGCTTCGCTGAACGGAGACCGAGGCTGTATCCACAACGCTGCACTCATCAGTCTCCGCCGTTTGATTTCAGCAGCTGCGTCAAGCTCAGGACGTACGCGCAGCATCACTCCGGAAATGAGGGCACGTCAAGAAAATAAAAGCTCTATACAGGAAGTACTTCGCACACACGCATATTCGATGTAGGCTACCAGAACCAGACACTGGGTCAGGGCAGGGGCACACGGAAGCCACATTAAGCTACACCCCAAAGTGTAAGCTATCGTTCCACTTTTTTTGACCTCTCCGGGACGCGGGTCAGCATTGTTAAATCAGTCTGGAATTCTCAAGAGAGCGCACGACCAAACCTGACCAGAACAAATCGTAATGAATGAAAGGACAGTTCTGTCAGAGGGCGTGAGATTAGATACGAAACAGGACCTATAGGTTTTATTTTGAAAGTAAGTACCGGAATAGGCTGGTGTATGGGGTGGCTTTATGCCTGTGCTGGTGCGGAGGAGGAGAGGTTTCCTGAACAGAGATGTCGCCCAACTCTCAAAGCCCATTGGCTGATTATGTCCCAGCGAGAGAAGAGCGCTGCAAATCAAACATCGCGACAGTTAACCTATAGAGGTCATACAAATAAACATGTAACAAGAACATGCACCAATGTCTTTCCAACGGGGCCAGATTTGTGTCTAAACTATGTGAACTATGTTATTTAAATGTGCTAAAGTATTAATGACTACCAGAGGTGGGTAGTATATTTACTCAGTTACATTTACTCAGTCACATTTACTCAGTCACATTTACTTGAGTAACTTTGTAAATAAATTGCTCCATAGAGTATCTTTACTGCACAATACTTTTTACTTAAGTAACATTATTTTATTATTTGAAGTAACAGTACTCTTACTTGAGTAGAATTATTGGCGGCTCTACAAACCTCTGCTCTGTGGCCCAGTGCTGACTGCTTATATTAAAATGCCGGATTATAATCGTCCACTGTCAGATACAAGCCAAAACGCAAGTCTTCCCACTGATAAATAGCAGTTTACTTAATTGGCAAAAAGTTACATAATGCATGTGTGGTTTCTGCTGACGTGGTATGGCTGCCACACCTCCCCGAGTCTGCACCAGGACAGCTGTGGCGACAGAGCTTTGCTTACCACCACCAATGTGTGACCGTGGAGGGAATGATATTGCACTTTGGGTGACAAAAAGTGCTGTAGAAATCACGTCTTGATCTCAAATCTCAAAATTCTTATTAGTAGGACAACTTCTGAATCAAAGTTGGTCAGTGCTCTATCCCTCAGTAACTGATTTGATGTTGCTGTAGAGATCAGGGGAGTAAGTAAAATAATAACAGACAGATTATTTACTTCATAGATCAGGGTTAACCAGTTCATTTGGTCTGGAGATACAGGAATGTGTTGTACTGTTAGATGTGGCGTGGTGACGTAGCTTGCTCAATAGACACTTGTTGTCAGTGAAAGCCTTTGCACCACACCCTCCGCCTTTCTAACCTAAACAGCGCGTGACAGTAACACATCCGTCATGGCCGCCCTGATCGGCAGAGGGCGGCGCGAGGTCAGGTTACCCCGGCGACAGTCTCTTTCATCGCCATGGCAGCGGAGGGGCCCCCGTTTCCCCGGAGACCGCAGCGATGCGACGGAGACGAGGGGAGAGGCCCAAACGAGTTTAGTGAGAAAACAGTAATCCAATATGGCCGCCTTTATGTCAGGGCTAAAAGGAGTGAAGAGGAGATGATTAGGGCCGGCGAAGACGAGGGAGTAATGTATAGTGTGTAAGACTGGGCTCAAATCTGCTGACGTTGAGCTTAATGAAATCAAAATGGACAGACTTAAGTGTGTTTAATTACAGTGATTTCAATACATCAATCAGGACAGTTCCATCACGTCTGTCCTGCTCAGGGTGATGTAACCAGGGGTATCCAATGGTGAGATGAAGCTATCACAAGCTGCTAATCTGGGAAGATCGATGAATCGTGATACAGTGCATGCATTTATGCTCTGCTCTTCACCATCAACAATGTCAGCGTTCATATTAATAAAATAAATGAAAATTAATAGTGTTAAGTATTATGATGACCATTGGGTTGGACGTGTGAGACAAAAAGTGAACAAAAATTGTGATAAAACTCTAAGTAAAATCTTTATATTATTTTTTTACCATATCACCCACCCCTACACTATATAGTACCTTTCACCAGTGTGTGCTTCACAAATATATGAGCATTTTTAAGGTTAGCATTTTGAGAGTTTTACATTTTGTGTAAACAATGGGCCAACTCACGACAGAATAATTGTGTTTCAGTCGTTGTCATGGAACTGATATTCTTTTTCTTACCATTGTTAAAAGTCTTGACTTGCTGATTATTTGCACATGTTGGCTGTTAGTAGTTATAAATTCGGATGGCAGATAACCCTTCATAACACACATTTTGAGGACATTTAAAGAGGTACTATGCAACTTTTCACTGGTTTGGTCAAGTTTGTCCTTCACAGAGCGCCCCCTACAGTTTCAGAGAATAACACAAAGAATATAGACTTTATATATGATCATAAACCTACTGTTCAACACAAAAACACCAGGTCTGCTCAGTTTTGCATCTTTTTATTTCTTGGAGCCTGTGACTTGACCCGAGACTTCCAGAAACATTCATCCTATAGCAAGGAAGCTTCATTCTCCCCACAACAACTCATTGAGGATCACACTGACTCTGAAGATTTGTGAAAGTAAAAAGTTGCATAGTTTTGCTTTAAGGGCTGAATATTTATGGATAATTCTCGGATAATTGCCCACCCCCGATGTTGGATATGCCAAGTCTACTCGTCTACAAGCAGTGTTTAATGTTGTCCAGTTTGACCACACCAGTAATTTCTTCTTCTCTCTTCTTTCAGATTGCAGCCTCACCATCACACACCCCCTCCCAGCCACTGTCCTGACCCCACTATCACCGCCTCTCCGCCCCATCCGCCGCCGCCTTCTCCAGCCTCTGCTCCTAAACCTCCAAGATAGATTCCCTCAGGAGTAAGGTGGATCTCCTCACGCTGCCCTTAGCCCTATCGTCTCAGTCCATCTACGAGCGTAAACTCCAGGGGGCGCCGCGGGGCCAGGCGGGGGTCACAGGGGTGGCTGCGAAGGCCCGCTCTAAACCGGCCCGAGACATGGACAACGAGTCGCAGTACTCCGGATATTCATACAAGTCCTCGCATTCACGGAGCTCGCGAAAACACAGGTGAATGGGACAAATGTGCGATACTGGAGAGAAATAATGTGGGACCGGGACTGGACCAGGACTGGACCAGGACTGGACCACGACTGGACTGGACCGGGACTGGACCTGGAGTGGGGAGTGGGATGGGAGTGAAAATTCTCTCCGGTGTCACAGTGTAATTCTGTCTTAATCTCATGTTATTCTGTTCAGGGATCGTAGAGACCGGCATCGATCTAAAAGCAGAGATGGCAGCAGCCGAGGAGACAAGTCAGTGACCATCCACACACCGGGAGAACCTCTACTGGACGCTGAGTCTACGAGGGGAGATGAACGGGTGAGTCTGCATATCCTCCCTGTGTTACTGTATGTCCTCCCCGTGTTACTGCGTGTCCTCCGTGTGTTACTGTATGTCCTCCCCGTGTTACTTCATGTCCTCCTTGTGTTACTGTATGTCTTTCCTGTGTTACTGCGTGTCCTCCCTGTGTTACTGTATGTCTTCCTTGTGTTACTGCATGTCCTCCCTGTGTTACTGTATGTCTTCCTTGTGTTACTGCGTGTCCTCCCTGTGTTA
>JAVQKC010196562.1:0-32008 GCA_036025475.1 Philypnodon macrostomus | reverse complement strand
ACTACTCCTACTCCTCCTCCTCCTCCTCCTCCTCCTCCTCCTCTCTTGTGGGAGCCACCTGTCCCTTACACATAGTACTATACCTAAGGTACGTTATGAAATGGGCACAAAATTCTTTTCTGAGACAAAATAGGGATGCAATAGATTTATTAGAAGGTGTTTGGCGCTTAGACCCTGACAGGGAGAGACATTGTTGATCAATGCATTGTAGGAAGAATAGTGTAGGCATAGGGCAAGACACACACAATCTAATTATTTATAGTAAAAAAGTATCCTACATCTTCCTCTCTCCAGCTGGTGTCTTTTAATTTGTGAAGTGGAATTGCTTCATGTGACCCTGTAGGCCGTCTTACAGCTGTATTGCGGGCTGCCAACTGTGCTGTGAATTATATGAGTGGTTGGGCGGGAGGAGACCTTTGTGTAAATGTAATGCTATTTAGATTTATGTGCTTCTCGGGCCACGTGAAGAACATTTATAAAGAGAGAACATGTTTTTTTCTTGCACTATGTGGGCCACAGTGAAGCCCTTTGATGGTTTTAATGTATTGTATGTGTGCTACATAGTATGTTCCCGGAGTTGTAAAAGTTGTAACTCATAATTAAGAGATATGAATCACAAAATTAGTACTTTCTTACAACATAAAGCATGATTACATCCAATCTCATTGCTGGTGACTGAAGCCTCAGAATCACTATGGGCCCACAATGTTTCTACGGCCAGACATTTGCAGTGCTGACTCAGACAGACATTAACGGACCGATAACCATACTCTCTCCAATTCATTCAGGAGGGGCAACTGAGATTCACCACTGTTTTTAACAAATGTACAGTATGTCTTTGGACAATGTGAGGAAGCTGGAAAAAAAACTCATGTTAACACTAGGAGGACATGCAGACTCCAATTAATCTCACAACTTCTATTTTTCAATGCAAAAGCACTAACTATTCTGCCACTATGCACCCACTTATTATTATTGTTATATTAATATATATAACTTCCCAAGTGGAAAGCAGGGCAATCTTAAAAAAAAAATTCCATCATTTTGACAGTTTTTGTCATTGGATAAATTGTCGGCCTATACATAGGGATAAAAAGCAAAGTTTAGCACTGAAGCATTTTGGTGGGAGTGCCTTTTTCACACAACTAATTACTCCTGTCAGATTGCTGCTATTTGTTTTGCTGTTCCACTTGGAAATACAGCACTTTCATTAAAAACATAAATGAAAACAAGGGCGGCATATGAATTATGAAAGAGCAGCCCACAAAGAACAAAACCTAAAATGCAAGAATAACATAGGGAGGAGTACAGGAGGGTGCCTAGATTAAAGGTTTTATTAATACATTATAAATAAAATGCACAGATTGCGTCTGACATACTTCAGTGAAAGCCAACCATTGTGTTAGACTTTGTGTTTTTTTATTATGACTATGGACATTCATTTTGATAATAATCATATTGCTAAAGGATTGTGTATTTGGTATATGTTGTATTTTAGGAGGTCGATTGCCATAGGAAACAAGGTGATATGAAGGGTTAAGTGAATGTGCAGATGTATCTAATAAAGTGGCCAGGTGCTGATATACTGGCCCACAAAATTGGATATACTATCTCCTACAAAGTCTACATAATGATTACATTTATATCCAGTAAAATGGGCCATAAGCTCTATATAAAAAGTGAATTTTATATAGGGACTATCTAATGGTGTGGCAAGGATGTAAAGTTGAGATAATGCTGCTATCTATTACATTGCTACTGTTGTTTTAAGGATTTTGTGTTAGTACATTATTATTGGTAATATTGGTATAGTATACATCTTCCAAAAATGTGTTGCATTTCTGTGCTCCCAGGCAGGAAGTGGATCACCATGGGAAACATTGTGAGAAATTAGATTATCTGAATATGAAGCAGCCCACCCCCCAAGAGCCTTGTCAAGGGAGGTACAGTGATGAAGAAAGATGTGTACATTTTGTTGAGAGGCCCAATTTCAAAGCTTATACTGTATGTTTAAATGGGGAGCACATATGTCTACAGTTGCAAGGTCACAAATCTGCCAGGAAATGAGAGCCCAATGACAGGTGAGAAAGAGGGACGGGTTTAAAAGCTGACAGGTAACAGATTTCAGAAGAGTGGCCCATGTCACATTGTGATTGGATGAAGCTGGCTGAGCTGAGCGTTAGAGGGAAAAACGAGCTTGTCATTGAGGTGGCATGTGCAAGACGGCAGTGCTCTTGACTTAGCGATCACTATGTCATCTATAGAGCCTATAAATAATATTACCTTGAGAGACATGATACCGGTGTTTCTAATTTTAACATGTCTAGCACAGTCCACCCACTAGTTCTTATTCTCAAATCTAGCATACATTCCCAACACTCAGAAACTTAGAAAACTATCTATCTTGTAGATGGAAAAGAATGCAGTCCCTTAAACTTTATTTCATTACTAATAGAACATAAATAACCAGGTCGACATTTCTGGAGCTCAGCTGAAACATTTGACCATTTATTGAAAAATAATTGATTATTTTGAATTTGATGGCAGCAGAGCAAGTGATATCTTACAAAAACTGGAATGATTTTGTACCAGAAATCACTGCATGGACCATGGAACACTTTCAGACGTTAATGTATGTGAACCGTTTAGACTAGGGGTGTTCAAACTTTGACCCGGGGCCAAATGCGGCCCACAGACCATTTTTTTGTGGCTTACCTCTCAAATGGTCTTTTTACTGCATTTGACTCTACATAATCCAAGCACAATTTTCTGTGTTGTTTTGTTGTAATATAGAGGGGCAATAAACCTGAACATATGTGGTCAGAAACAGATACAACCGAAGGAGACTTTGGGTGAAGTGAAATCAGTCACATGAGCAACTGGCCCTCCTCGGTATAAATTTCTGACATGTGGCCCTCAGTGAAAAACCTTTGGACACCCCTGGTTTAGATACAAGTTGAGATACATTGTTTAAAATGGAACTAGGTTAAATGAAAATCTGTTCTATCGTCAGTTGAATCAAAATGTGAAAATATCAACCCATCTGATCCCAATATGATTCTATCATTTCTTTGGGCAATGAGTTTTTATGAGATTTTATCAAAAGCCCATCATACCCATCATTTAGTAGAGTTTTGTATTCATTGTTGATGCACAAATCAGAGACACGGATCTATCTTGTTTGTGCCAATTTCTGAAAAACACTTTTTGGTTACTGCAAAGTAATGTAGATGGATTGCCAACCACACAAACTCTTATCCCCTCTGGCACAGTTCTGTTTTTGTTTTTTGGAAAGCCAAAGGATTATTGATTATAGTAAAGATTGCAATGATTTCTAAAAGTCAAGTAGAAAACAGCACCAAAAAGGAGTCCATGTTGTTTTTAGTTTTAAACTTATAAAGTCCTTTGTAAGTTGGTACATTACCACTCAGGACTTTTCCAAATCCAGAGCAAAAAAAAGATAGCTACAGAGATTGTACTCATTCAGTCTTTCATGTTGCACGTATACACAACTGGAGGTTTTCCCAGTAATTATGGGCATTAGGTGGGGTACACCCAGGACTTAGACTTAGACTTTGTTTATTTGTCATATGCAGGTTCAACACAAGGTCAACAATGCAATGAAATGCTTAGGATCAGAAGAACCGTTTGACTCACAAAGATAGTCAAGAAGTACTAGTAGCATGCAATAATAGTGCATGGTAAAAGTGTTTGCAAAAAAAGAGATAAGTATAATAAAAAATAAGTACAATAAAAATACAAAGGTGCAGGTAGGATTAAATAAGGTGTAAGTAGAGTACATTGGACCTTTGTAGGATTGACATATATGTAACAGAGTGGTGGTTAAACAAGCCCACAGGTAAGTTTATGAGTTGTTTGTGGTCAAATAAAAGGCAGAGTGCAAATAAAGTTTATTTATTACTAAAATAAATCAAATATAAAAAAATAGATATTTTAAAATGCCAAGGACCTGGCCGATCACAGGCGCTCGCGGTCCTGGGCGGACATTTCAATGAGGCAGAGGACCCACTACACTTTGTGGTATACATTCACACAAACTAGAAAAAATATAGGGATAACAAAAACATGCAAAATGTGAGGCTATCCAAAAATACCACTACACACAGGAGTGTTGAACAAACATCAAACTCTAAGTAATCTATAACCACAAATATACAGGAAATAAACAAATAGAACCCAAATAAAACAGCAGTGGCCTTACATCTGTTAAGTAAACTCAATGTTAGGCCACATAATAAAATAGTACTATGGCTCTCAGGCCAAACTACGGGCTGGCACCGGGCTATGCTGCATCTCAGTACAAAACGAGGACAAAGTGGTCAGTATTTAAAACCATCAGAAAAACACAGGACGCCTTACCGATGCAGCAACACACAGTAAAACAGGGCAGAACCAATCTTCATCGGGTTACAGATAGACAGACAGTGCTGACAAGCAACCATTCAATCTTCATTTGCTTGGGACAATTGGCTATCTTTGGACTGTGGGATGAAGCCAACTGGAGAGAGTAACATGGGGAGGACATGCAGACTCCACTCCGAGACATTGTGATTTGCCACCTCAGTTGGGATCTGGAATCACAAATAAAAAATGTAATTTCATTTGACCTGTTGACATCTTCTGCACATGTCCCAGTGCAGATAATACCTCAATCTTATATATATATATATATACAGTATTCATGGAAGAGCCGTTGAGTACATTGAACTCTATAGATGACACCTTTGGAATAGATTCGGAATAGAATAGAAGTGGGGCCCACGCCTTTAATGGATAGCATTCATAATTCTTTCATTTGCACGCATCTATTTTATATGAACTTTACTGCATTACTTAGAAACCACAGCCATTTCATTGTCTTCCGCAATCTTTGTTCCTTGCACATTCAGTTCTAAGCTATTACATCCCATTTCTACCCTGATGATTATTATGTAGTAGATAAATACTAATAGAATCATGGTGAAAGTATAGAAGGGGAGGTAATTATTATGAAGCAGTGGGTCACCTCAGCTGTACAGGGAATTACCCGGTCCACTGACAGAGGAGAGATGAACTGCAATGGACAAAGAGATTTTCCATTCTGGAATCTCCACAGCAAATCATCTGCCTACCAGTGTGCAGTGATTCTTATATTGATTTGGCACAGGTTTCACTCACCCTCCTGACATAAACTACATTCAATGCTCCTTTTCCCTAGCCCCAAGCTTTAGCTCACTACCCACCAAGATTTACCTTAGATGTGGCTGAAGTATATGTTTTATTTACATATCTTTTGTTACACGTGTGACATCAGTGTGTATGTTACAGTATCACAGGAGTGGCGCAGTGGACGAATTCCCGCCCGGGCTCATACTATTGTTGTGTCCCTGGGCAAGACACTAAATCCACATTGCCTATGAATGAATGTGGTTGTGTGACGGGTGTTCGTTGGAAGAGCCGTAGACACAGAATAGCAGCCACGTTTCCATACCATAAAAATGTAAGTGCTTTGAGAAATCCTTGAGGCATTGAAAAACGCAATATAAATCTAATTCATTATTATTATTATTATTATTATTATTATTATTATTATTATCACTATTATTATTATTATTATTATTATTATTATCACTATTATTATTATTATTATTATTATTATTATCAACACTATTATTATATTTTTATTATGGAAACACAAACAGTACCGCACTAACAACCCATTCCATACCGCTGGAGCCTAAAGTGGACATTGGCTTGTGACCTCTGTGGTTGGAGACAAAGGATAAAGAGTACTGTTACTAAAGGTACAGAAATAAAGAACAGAAAAGGGTAAAAGTGAAGTTGGACTGAGCCGGAAAGAGAAAAATGAGACTTGTTTCATTTTGAAATGATGGAACGTGTTGCCGCCCCAGAGCTCTGTTCAATAAGCCGCCTTCTGTTTCCGTGTTGAGAGAGGAGCCAGGAAATAGGAAGAAAGAGCAAAAATGGCATGTTTGGAGTGTTGTGTATCCAACCAATAATTCCATAAAGAGCATTAGTCCGCCTACTCTGCTGCCTTCAGTGCTGTTTCGCTCATTCCACCGCATGACTGATTATGATCAAAGAAAGATTAGCAGATGGAGGGCTACAGTCATATAGTGAACAACATGTATGTAAGATAACTGAGACTGTTGTTTCAGCCAAGTGTTTGTGCCTTTGTGTGTTTAATCAATTAATAGAGAAGATCATTTAGATTAAAAACTTTGGATGGCCACCACGGTAGCTAATATATGCACTCCTAAGATAAACTGTTCCACATAGAACCTTCTAAGGGACTGGACACCCCTGTAGAAACAAATAACAAACTATCAATGACAACAATTCAGAATCATTCAAATCCAAATCATCTTTGAAGCTAAAAAGGTAGGGAGAACTTGGAATTTGTTGTTGCAGTTTTGCAACTTTGGCTGCAATATGGTTAAATGTCCACGAGATGGTGCCAGAAACTGTTCAGGCTCAGGCTCAGATGTCTGTCCCTTTCAAGTGAATAAGAAAAACTTGAAAAAAATCCTGGATCCAGACGGTGATCCGGATCAGTTCCAAAATCTATTCACTTCTTCTTTGTGTCATTCTTGACCTTCCCTGAAAATTTCCATCCAAATCCGTTCAGTTGCTTTTGAGTTAAGTCAGACGGACGGACAGATGGACGGACAGACAGACGCTACCGTAAACAGTACCTCCTTGGTGGAGGTTAGCGCAAAGAATTAAAACTACCAACTTTATTCAGTTCACAGCTCCACAGAATCAGGTAGTGTAGCTTTAACTATGTGTTTGAGTGGCCTTTGAGAGGGCACTTGAATTGATATGGTCCTATATGTAAATGTGGTTAAATAATAAAACTGGCAGCAGTTATTTGCCGCGTTGATGACAATGATGAACTTACTGATGAAGCTATTTAGCATTCACATTTTCAAGTGATTGATGGCTTTATATTTTGTTTAGTGCTACACAAAGATGATGCAGTGATTGTTTTATTCACAGCTACACGGTTTCATAAAATGTGATTAAGCAACAGAGAGGAATTCAATTTCTTTTAGCTTGTGAAGAGTCCTTGAGTTGAGCGAGCTGGTGCAGTGCAGTGTTGACTGTGGCACTTCGGCAAAATAGACTTGGACGGCGCAAGCGTGAAACCAATATCTGGTACATAGTGTGTATACTGTATTGAATTTAGTAATTATACCCCCTTCATGGTTCATTTGTGGTAGAAAAATGTGCATAAATATATATATAATTTAAAGATTAAGATAGAAAGAAGAGTAATACTTCTAAGGAATATATGAATGTTTTCTGTTTGTGAATTAACAATTCAATTATGTAAATATTACTTCCGGGAATGTAACAATGGAAAGGGCATCTCAGTTAAAGCTGTTCCAAAACATAAAGAAATATTGTTGGATATTGTAAAAAAATAAAATAATAATATGTCTGACCCTATTCTATAATGTAAGGTACTTTAGTCCCTCCCCAGGCATCAACAGCAACATCCGGACAGACTTTGTGGGTTGCCACTTTGACCAATAGTAGTCGAGTTTTACAAATAAAATATACCTTTAAGGCACATACCCGGTGAACAAAAATAAATGAATGAATTATGACAATTTATTAAGAAATACATAAACAGAGACACTGACAGACTTCAAAACTATTTTTACAAGTATCTTGATGTCAAAGTCAAAGTTCTCTAATTCTTGTAATTAAACCAATATTTATGTTTCAAATGCATTGAACATTGAAACTTCAATTAACCCTTCTGTGAACCTTCCTCCTTCTGTTATTCTGTCTCTTAACAATTTGGCCAAGCTGTTTCATATTGACCTAGACAACCCCATCCATGGATTAGTTGTGTGGACATCAAAAGCAACCAGATATAAATATTACAAATCATGCTATATCTGCAATGTATTATTCCTTTTCATCAATAAGTATCATTCAAATTGAAAAAAAAAATAAAAATAAAATACAAAAATAATAATAAAAAAATAGTTTTTTAAAAAGTATTCATCAAGATCAAGGCCAAGGAAGCTTTACTATCTTAGTTCAGATCTCACGTTGAACAAAACGCTGCTTTATAGGACTTAATAGGACTTAATAGTTTAATTAGTGAGAAAAATGATCCGTACCATTTATGCAAACTGACACAGCTTTGGGGGATTTTGGACTAATGCCAAAGTCATTATTAAAACATCAGGATGCAAGTTGTAAGCCTAACTAGAACCAAAAGACTCACGTTTGGACGATAGGTTATCCAGTTATAAAGGATTTAAGCCAAAACAGGACTAAACCAGGTCTAAACCAGGACCAAACCAGAACCGCACAACGACGGAACCAGCTGTTGGTTACTACATAGTGAATTACACATGAGATCCATCATTATGTATTGAAATTAAAAGCATCCATAAAAGTGTGTCTGGCTATGAATGGGGCTAGATCTGTTTAACCCTATAAACACAATCCTCTCTAAGTAGCTCTAACCAGCGCCTACACCTCCGCTCAAAAACTCACTGTATCTCATTGTCTCCCTTCATGTCCCACTCTCTTAAAACAGTAGTGCACACAATCAAATTCAGAGAAAAGCCAAAATCTGATTCAACACATCATCCTACTCTTTCTACACAACAAGTATCACCGAATTATGCCGTTCCCTGCTCCAGCAGTGATATTGTGTACAGCAATGAAAATCTTCAATGTGGTTAGTTTGTTTTTTGGTTTGTTAGTAATGGTCACATTGGTGAGTTTTTGGTGTCAATCCATGTACCATCTGTATCTATTTATTATATCGGCCAAACAACGATATTATGGAATCACGTTGGTCCGCGCCTGCGTACTAGGTGTCAACACGATGATTCAAAAACGATTTGCCGGATTTTTTCAACTTTTGCACACAGGTACATATTATAAGGACACCGAACTGGATTGATTTTGGTACTTCTACGCTGAATATTAATTAAATAATTAATTAATGAATGTCCTGACGCACATTTATTGAGCCATTAATCATGCTAGACATAAACAAAATATGTATATTTACATAGGCAATATATTTACATAGGTACATATGTTAGCAGTGCTATATTTATTTTGTATATATATTAGTGCAAAATACACTACAGATATATATATGGTGACTTCATATACAATATGTTTCTATACACCTGTGTACAGTAGAATCTCCCCCACCCCTAACTCCATATAGCCTCGGCACATACTTCCAGTTGTGATATTTTTTCTCATTTCATGACATTTCTGCAATATAGATGTAGGAGACGGCATTTTTGACACAGCAATGGTGCGAAGGGAAAGACATTTAGAAAGCAAGCGGAAGGCAACAGGTTATTGGAATTATTCAGGCAGACACGAGCAAAGTTGCAAACTAGAGACATAAGGAAAAATCCAGCAGCAGTCAGCAAAAATCATAAATACAAAAGGCGATAGGGAAATGGGCTCTAAGCAGACACTGCCTGACTTGTTTGTTCTGTTCGATTTGAGGGAAACATCGAAATAAGACCAATACAGTACAATTCACAGTGGGGTGATCATGAAGTGCAGAAAAACCCTGTATAACAAAACAATGAGATGATGCCTCACTTCTCTTATTGCTTACACAGAAATAAAATAAAATACATTTTATGCATTGGGGGATACACACACAATACAGAATTTAAAATGGAAAATTCAGCAAATGTATCCATGAAACTCTCAATGTGCAGCTCACACTGCCCAAAAGGCATAAATAATTGGACCGCAATCTCACTATGTCTCAAAGAGTCCATTACTCCATTTCAATACATTTCCCAAATGTTCCACAAGTTCCACTTTAATATTATATCAATTTAAGTACAGTATATCAAAAAATGATTTTCATGGAAAGGTCATACACAGGCCAAAATCATATAGCTTTGACAGTTTATTCCATTATGTGCATTGAACACAATACTGAATAATTCTCTGTTTTTTAATAGATTAGACATATGGTGAAAATTATGTAAAAAATGTATGTGCTTAGGTTCAAAACAAAAACATAACAAACTTAAGAGCTGTGTTGGAGTTCAGAAACTGTTAATTATAATAACTCATGCATTCTTCATGTGCTTTATTATGTTTGTGCTCTCTTAATATATTATCACATTTATTTAATCAAAACAATGTGTGATTCAATTCTCTATAGGTACAATGGACAGAAACAGAGATCTATCCAAACATATAGTTTGTGTCTACCAGCTGTTTCTGTTCAGATATTTATTCATGAAACAGTTAAAGGGCGTTCTCAGTGGGAGCGAGGAGATCGAGGGGCCATGATTGCTACAATTTACTAATTAGACAAAGAACACTCACCTGTTCAAGGTTAACTTACATTTCAAACAAAATGTAATTACATCTCACACAATGAATGGTGGCTCTTATTACCATACAGGAGGAAAAATATACAATGCTCTTTGATGTAAATGAAAAATTGCATTCACAAGGGGACTCACCACAATTATAATCTAGCAAATTCCTCATCAGAAGAGAAAAGGAACATTGCCTGGCTCTGCGTCTCGAATGGACCGCTCATGAATCATTGGCATGGTCCCCTTGTGATTCTAATTGCTCTCCCTACACACCGGTCGCTCGGTTCTGTTTTTATCCTTATAATATCCAACCAGCAGAATCACTTTCCATTCTCATGGGTAATGTATGAACTAAAAAGTCCCAACCTTTGCCCTTCCAAATTTTGGCTTTGCGCTTACTCTTGTGGGAAATTGAGAATTTTCGAATTACAATTAAGCTTACGTTTACACAGGGTCCATGTATAAACCAAACGCTTCTTTAAGACAGTATCCAATTCAAAACCTTGAAAAGCCTGACTCAATAACAAATAATAAACATGTACACATTATTGTATTGCAGAAAAATACATTGCTATAAAAGGACCATATGAGGACACAACCAGGACAAACTCTAATCTAAATCACTTCTAAATTAGTCTTAAACCTGGACTGTATCAGGTCTGAATTGGGTCTAATCTAGGACTAATCCAGTTGTGCATTCATTTAGCAGTGGTCCAGACATTAAGCACCATCAAGACTTCTGAATGAGCCTGTGTGCCACCAATGGAACCTGTCCCACAGAACCACTGAACTATCCTTCTCAAGATGATGATATTGTGGTGATGTGATTGACATATTCTCCCGTTGACTGAATACAGTTGGTTTCTCTGAGCATGTGACACGAGGCCTGCTAATCATCTCCTAATCACATCATTAGCCTGTACATCTGCTATGTGACTTTGCAATAAAATCCCAATACAAACATTAGTCAATCCATTATTATGCCACTATGACTAAGTATGCTTACATTGTATCAAACTTTATACCAATGTACTTCACACTATACTTGTAATACTTTTGGAAATGTAATGTGTATATAATATTACACACACATTAATATTCATGGCACAAATGTGTCTGGTTACATTAAAATGCATATTAATTATTCCTTTTACTACTACAGCCACATTAAAAGATTTTGACCTAACACGTTGCTTTCCTCATCAGCTAAGAGCTGTCTGGTGGTATAATAAAAATAAAAAACTCATATTATAATAGAAATAGTATAGAGTAAGTCCTTTTAGCCTTTGAGCTTTAAAAAAAAATCTCTATTCACATTAAACCTATATCACAACTAAATTTACTGTACAATCCCAAATGTTGGTATACTGTATACAGTAGTAAGTTTAATCTCTGGCATATTTATTGTTTAATTCTTCCCTAAAGGAATATTTTGTTGTCTGCATTTGACATTTTTTCCCATATCCACCTGGGCAATCTTTACTTATAGTCGGAGTATTCATTTGTATTGTATATGTTTAGGTTAACAGGGAACACTAGAGAAAAACTCCAAAATGCATTTGTTTTATATAACACTCAAAAATGCTTTCATGCATTATTGTTTTACTCCTCAGTCACACTTGGGAAAATTGGGTGTCTTGCCCAGGGACTCGAACCGATGATCCTCTGGGTGCTTGGAACGTTTACTTTGAGAGTCAAACCAGTGACCCTCTTGCTCTGAGGCTATCATACAAATCTGTGGCCTCTGTGTCGCC
This sequence comes from Philypnodon macrostomus, assembly GCA_036025475.1. Taxonomy (NCBI): domain Eukaryota; kingdom Metazoa; phylum Chordata; class Actinopteri; order Gobiiformes; family Eleotridae; genus Philypnodon; species Philypnodon macrostomus. The sequence continues at coordinate 19,887 of JAVQKC010196562.1, read as the reverse complement.
AATAAGCTTGCTTCCCGCCACACAAATTTCCCGCATGTACACCACCATACACTGGCCTCAGAGCTTAGTCCACTCTATAAGGCAAAACCCCTCTACAAAACACAATGACCAAATGATTCCTGTTCAAATTGAAATCTCCTGCCACTGTTTTACAATTACATCTGGTATTGACAGATTCTCACAAGTCATGTTATTGCAACAATTTCCTGCTGGCTTATAATCATGCTTGTTTATCCTTCTGAATAAATATTTATTTATTTTTATCCACAATGGACCACTTTATACTTGAATTATTATCACAAAAGTCTAAAATTTCGACATTTGGAGGTGTAGTGCTTGACTAAATGAACGAATGGAGGAGTGCAAATCCCAGACGTTGCTGCAGCTGTCAAATAAATGCAAGGCAGATTAAGTAAACTATTCCCTTACGACACTGTAAAAACTACAAACTGTGCACACGAATGCCATTTTTATAGCCTTTTAGTAAGTGGTATTTGCATTCCTGCTAATGATGTGTCTATCGGTCATCCACGTAAAAGGGTTCAAGGTCACATTGCATTTAGAATTAGATTGCACCGGCCTGTTATTTTCTTTGACGTTGCAATCAGTAAAAATCATAACCTTCTTTCTGCGATATTAGCCCACCTTTGGTCCGCTGCTATTTCATGGCACATAAAGTCCTCCGTAGAAGCATAATAGCTACTAAAACTCAGGGGTAAGAAGAGGTTTGATGGTCAATAGAAGCTCACTATGCGTCCAGCTGTAGGCAAATAAGTACTGTACTTCAATTGGCTATTGATTGATTTTTGGCTCACTCCTGAATACACAATTGCTGTTTTATTCTGAAGATAGATGAGACTAATATGTGAAGAAACTCAATACAGTGAAGGAGAAGCCATGCCCTTGAACCATCTTCTAAAAACAAGCTGAACTTCTATAGTGTGAGGCAGTGACCCACAGTTAATGCCAACAGATAACCGACCGACATTTTGATTTCACATTGGGAGCAACCTTTAGTGTCAGTGAACTCTCTAAGCTGCTTATATGGTTCTCCGCAAGATAGACAGGAAGCTCCATACATGGCATTGATATTCTGACATTCATTTATTTGTAGGGTTTAGAGGTAAAGTTGCGGCCTGTCCCAACTACATTGGACCAGAGGTGAGAAACACACTGGACTCATGGTTCTCATTCCAGCAGCTTTAAACTCTACTTAACTCCCCGGTACACTCTGGAGATTCTGGTTTGGTGAAGCCAACAGAAGCACATACCCCAACTTTGAACAATTATAGTTTGGCCACTTTGCTTTAAAACTTGTACATTTTGCACAAATTTCAGCTTTAAAAACTGACAATGCAGAGTTTCAATTGTAGTCTGCCTAAATAAGTGCTGCTGCATGTAAAAAAATGACTTCTTCCAGGTTTATATTGGGTAAAAGCTGTTGAAAAATTTAATTAGTCTGGCTTTTTATCAAATATATTTTTTATGTATAACCTTCATTATTATATATATTTTTTTTACAACTAAAGCCTAGAAGACATATCTCCTTTCTCAGATTTTCACTTTTTAGATATTCATTTTTGAGGGTCTGTTGCTCACAGTCTTCAGTCTGATCGTGCTGGTTTTCTAATTGTGTATGGAGTGAGAGCAGCTCATTGAAGAGGTCGTGGTTAATCTGTTTTAAGGGCTCTTCTTCCATCACTGATGACTCACATTGTTCTTTTAAAACACGGTTTTCCTCTATTTTGTTTCCCAGCTCTGCATTGGCCTCTTTTTGGCACATATTTACTGACTTTTGAACATTTTGCACCCGAATTAGACAACTCTTTATTGAGGTTTGTCTTCTCTTCAGTGCACTGTGTTGGGTCATGATCGCATCATGATTTTCCATCAATGTCATTTATTTTAAGGGGTTCGATTTCAGCTTGCGTTGAATCAATATGCAACTTAAGAAAACCTATGTCTGTCTTTAAGATCTTGATCTGGGACTGCTCTAGAACAGCAGCAGCATTAGCCTCTTTTTTACTTTTTGTAAAGAACAATCCCACCAGGGGCCTCTGTGCCATACCTTTTGTTATCGCTCATTATTACTCCTTACTCTGCCAACAGCCAAATTTTTAAAAATGCTAAAAAAAAAATTCTAAAACTGTGTAGAAACAGAGGGACTGAGCCAAGAAGGAATCCTGGCCTGAGAAATAGTGATGCCACAAGCAGAATTATTTGAATCAGACGTCTATGTGACTGTGTCTTGGTGTGATTTTGTGTGTTGTGTATATCCGGGTAATATTGACCCAAAGATTTTCAACGTGTTTCAAATGAGTGGGGCATTGATGCATGTGTGCTCAGATTTTGCAAGCTAAGCAAAAAAAGGCACAAAAAAAGTACACTATTTTCCTTTTTGTAAAAATTAAAAAACGGTCAATTTTACCCAAAGGCAACACAAATTATGAATGTTTTTATAAGTAATTACTTTTGTAACATAAGAAGGACTTTCATGCTGAGACAAGGTGTCATTTTTTTGCTTTTCCTTTGAGGAATGAATCAAATAGCTGGCGTTTGCTTATTCTCTCCCTCCCTCTCTCTCAATCAGCATTTTCTTCTTTTGATCTTTTATTCATACGATTAAGTCTGTGTATCGCCAGACCGTTCATTTTACAGCTCAATATATGATGAGACCCAAATCTTTGAAGTTGGCTGTTTGCTGCACACCCCAGTCACTTTGGTGAACAGCCAGAATGTAGTTTGGCTAATTATTGCTGGTGTGGGAGCACTTTCAAACCTATTAATTATCCTCTTTAAATGGTCTGACCTCAAGCGCACACACGCACCAGTTGTGTGGACTGGTGTGTGTGTGCCTAACAGACTTACTTCTAACTTGTACCGCAACCCTAATGTAAACCAAGGTCTTGAAATCAAACATTTATATTAAGATTATTTAACCCTGACTGGTGACTTTATTGGGTTGCACATTATAATAGCTAAGGTAATGTATAGTTCATTGACACTGGAGAAAAAGGTCCAAAAAAGAGAAGACATCCAGTGAGTTGCAGTTGTGTGGAGGTTAGAGAACGAGCAGAAACTAGAGCCTGCAGTAGATCATCTCAAAACAGAAAACAACCTTCAACCAAACAATCTCACAGGGGCCACTTTATTAGACAATAGGTTTAATTAATAAAGTGGCCCTATGTGACTCTTTCTGGGACAGTAGCTATATTTTCTGGACTAATGCAAGCTGTTCTTCAAAATAATCATCTACGTCTCAAGTGTATCTCCTCCTAGCATCGCTTAGATTCACTGCTCATTACATTTCTCTTGTTGCTCGGCAATTTGGGCTCTCAAGTCTATTTTTCACCTGCTTAATATAAAGGTTTACCCCCATCTGCTTTTCCCCTGGCTACTTTATCAGCCCAAACACTTGTAATTCATCTATTCTCTGCCCTGTTTTTGCCTGTGGAGCGCTGGCCGTCCCATTTGTTTTTGCACTTTCATGTTTGTGCCGTCGTTCAATCAATACGGTTAGCCCTGGTTTTTCTCGGCACCTTGTTTTCTCTAGTCCACCCTCTTGTACATGCTCTCTTACCTATTCTTGGATTTGGAAGATAAAAGGTGCAAGGTTGTTAAATGTCAAATGAACAAAGCACATAAACAGGGCCGATTCCACGGGGGACTTGATAAAAAGTTAATGAGAAGAAAGGAATAAAGAGTAGTGCTCCAAGGCTCACATGTACTAATAAGCTAAAGGTGGTGATATTTCAAGGTTATAGGAAGAACATAGAGTGTGGCTTTCTACATGTGAGAAGAAAGTTACGGAAAGGATGACGAAAAAGGTGCAAACCCCCCCAAAAAAACGATGATGACAGAACGAGATAATCACATCTAGATCGGCAGAGCATCTCTGAAAGACAAAAATGTATACTTTGTTTTATGTTTTTAGGTAAGATAGTGATATTTCAAGATCATAAAAAAAAACAAGACAGGGTAGGTTTATATATAAGAAATAAGTTACACAAAAAAAGATTAAACATTGTATAATTCATCATTTTTTTAAAAAAGTTAAAAATAGATCAGAATGGTTTTGATGTAATTTTTCCAGCTCCATTTGCCAAGAGTGATAGCTCCAAGTGTTGCCTTTGGCTAAAATGTTGGCGTTGGGATGACTATGATCGTACCAGGCATGTCAGTTAAACTGTCAGTGCTTGTTTTTTCTCAGAACATCCACATGTAACCTGCAAGAGGAAAATCAAGCATTACTTTATGACATGCAATAAAGGGAACACATTTTAGCATGTTTTTTTTCTGTCTGCGCACAGCTTACATATTTGTATTTCCACTTCATCTGTCAATAAAAAATATTGTGATCCAGATGTGATGGCTGAAGGCAAGATATACTCTCAAGGTCAAGCCAATAATAACTAAATGTGTGTCTATCTCTGAGATTCTTCATGTTGCCCATGTGAGCACATATCTTGGACCCCTCACCTACATTGCCCCATGAACACTGTAGGTAGCCCTGTGTCCAGCCCAGCAGTAGATTAGTGGAGGTGTGTGAGGGGCCAGATGCAGACAGATTCCTCAGGGGAGTGCAGTCTGCTAATCCCATCCCAGTGCTTACTCTATCAACCCCCCGCCAGCTGCACTTTGCCCCAGTACACAAACACACATGCACACAAATAAAATAGAAGCCAGGCGTGAAGGTTTCAACTCTTATGTATGCCACAACATAGTGCTTCTCACCCCCAGCACATTGCTGCATTTAGTGTTCATCCCTGAAGGGCACACGTGTTACGGACACACACATGTCCTGACACTTGTGTTCACAAATTTAGTCCATGCACATACAGTACACATCCACAGACAGCTGATGCCCCCCGGGGCACTCTGTGGTGCGCTGGGGACCTTTGGCCCCTGTGTGACACCGACACCTCTCTGCCCGTCAGTCCTCATCCACGACTGCTGCTAATCACAACAACATTCAACAGTGCAGCAGCACAGTCCCTGTGGGCAAAGGCTGGTGACTGCTGCAGTAGGCTGACTGATTATCTGGCTGGTTTCCTGCCGCTCCTCGTCCTGTTAAAGGAAGTAGTTCCGTTGGGCGGCAGTGGCGCAGTGGGTAAGCGTTCGCCCTGCAACCAGAGGGTCGCCGGGTCGAATACCTGCTTGAGTGTATATTTGCCTATGAATGAATGTGGTGTTCAGTGTTTGGTGGTGGTTGGAGGGGCCGTAGGTGCAGAATGGCAGCAATGCATCTGTCAGTGTGCCCTAAGGAAGCTGTAGTTTACCATCACTGGGTGTGACTGAGGAGTGAATGAATAATGTAATTGTAAAACAGTCTTTGAGTTTTGAGAAAAGCGCTATATAAAATGATTTATTATTATTATAAAAAAACAAACACATGTTTGTGATAACATGCTTCGGTACGCCTCCAAAGCCCAGTGGTGCATGTTAACATGCATGTGGAGGAGGATAGATGCTCAGTATTAAACATACATACATGGATTCAGAGGCTCACAATATCTGGATCTGGAGAAGCAGAGTGATTGCTCATCAAGCCGCAGCAGCCTCAATAGGGCTGAAGCCTGCTCTCCTGGGCCCATCTGTCCATTACACTGGTAAAGACAAGCCGTCTGCTGCATCCTCCCTCCACCTGCACTGGGCCTGGAGACTCCTGAAGAATTCAGATACAGTGGGGACTGGGGGACCCTCTACTTCACTCTGGAAATACCAGAGTAGTTTGCCTGTGCTGCATAAACCATGGAGATAAACAACTCTATAGAGGGAAGAAGGCAGGATTCAAATCTATCACAGACTCTTTGAATGAGGGAGATTAATATCAGGCTGTCCACAGAAACATGGAGAATGAGTTGCACACAGACCCAAAATGTATTTTATTTCAACTGAAATAGGGACAATAGAGGACTGAATAAACTGCCATTCACACAACATAAAGAAATGCTCTTTGTGTGGAAAACAAATGTCGCAGGCCCACAAATATTGATGTATAATTGATTACCATTTGGCCTCCACTGTAGAATTATACTTGGAGGATGTTTGTTCAAAGGACAACAGTCCCATTGCCCTCTGTTGCTTCATAATTACACTTGGAGAGTGTGTTTTACCAGAGCAAGGGGCTAACTAACCTTGGACATAGATAATAATTTGTGCTGTTTTGTAAAATAATCAACATGGACAAAATGAAACACGTGAAACTATGTGATTGAATGACATTCTTATCTCACGTGTCTCACAACTTTGTAAAAACATAAATGTTCTTTCTAGCATTTGACCTTACAACACTGTTATAGGCCAGCAAATAAAAATCATGCAGGGATCAACAGGTTTTATGTCACACTATCTGTTTTGATTTGTTGAACAGTTTTTATCCATACACTTTCAACTCTTTTACTTTTGGAAATGTGTAAATATTGTTTTTTTAAATCCATACAATTATTTGAGTCATAAATACATAGATAAACAATTTAACTGAAATATACTGTCAGTAACTGAACAGAAAGGTTCTGCGTTATTGCATTCAGCACCATGGACAGCTCCCAGTCTGTAAGTGCCTTTTTTGCTTGCATTTGGGTTTTTTGCTGGACAAGGTTGAATGCTTCATTTTTAACGGCCTCCTTATGAACTACCTCACTGACTCCTGCCCAATAAATCTCACCGACACTTCGACATGCCATATTGATCTGGACAGAGGTTACCGGACAACTCTGATTAATATTTGGGGTGGGGTGATTGGGTGGTCGGGGTGTTCCAAAAGGCCACATAACCTTGTATCTCTTTTTTGGGTCGGATTTTTCGCAAACCTAAATTCAACCTTATTTGAACGTGACACTACACTCCTAGGTGCAATCACGAGCTTTTTCTTTATTCCTGCTTTTTTCTTTCGAAGTCTGTAGCTAGATGGCAGAAGAGCCCCACTGCAGCCTCGATCTTTCTATGTGTGCCGTCATCATCACCAATACCCTTTTCCTATTGCAAATTCAACCCCATTAGTCCTAATCCACAATCTCCGCGGACGCAAACGATATTTTTTGCCATGCGCAATTACAGTCTACATTCAACTTATTTCCCCAAATGTACTTTTGGATAAAAAAAATTGAGGTTTCCTTGCTTCTTTAGACTTCTTTACTCCTCAAACCACCCACACACCTTCTCAACATTCACGATTTTGTTACTCATATACCCAGAATCCCTATCCCATAGTCAGGACGCCCTCCTCCGCCTCTCTCTCCCTCTCCACCCCTCCTCTACAGCATCGTTCCCCTATTCCACTCTGTCTCACTCGGCTGATCGATAAAGCCAGCATTTAAAGTGTAGACTCCTTCGTTTGTCCTGGCGGTCGGTTTTAAGCGGATTTGAACGCGGTGGGAAAACATGTTGAAGATATAGATTGAGACTTCTGGATGCTGCCCCTTCTGAGCAGAGATGGTTGAGCCCTGGTCCAGGCTGCTCTGGTCCTCTCCAAAACCCCAGTCACTTCTTCTTCTTCTTCTTCTTCTCCTCCTTCCCTATCAGCTGACATAACGCGGCGAGCTTTTTGCCTGTGTGTTTCAGCCTCTGTAGAAAGAAGACTCCATAGGGCTCACACATGCTATAGTTGGGAACATGAAGGGGATTTATAAAGACGGATACTACGACGGATCTCTTGAACTGCGGGACATTTTCAACAGGAGATGCGCTAGATGTGGCCGAGGGGACTTCGCTCAAGGCACCGCGATGAGGATTAGGACGAGCGTGTTTTTTTGGAACATCGTCTTTTCGTTGATGTTCACTTGTGTAAAAGGTACGACTTCAAAATAAGCCGTTGCAGCACGTCTGGGTCTTTCCCATGTATGTCTGTGGTGCGTAAAGGCACGTATGAATGTGTGTGTGTGAGAGAAATGCGTTAAAAGCGTTACAGACGTGCCTCAAATAGCCTATAGACTCCCCCCTGAGAGGATGGAGTTTTGGAGGGACGCATTCGCCCGCCGTATAGCGCTGAATGCGGGCTTTGAGCCGCTCAATAGAAATTCTTGCGGCTCCTTCTAATAGCCTACGTGAGCTGCTTTGCTTAGTAGGCGAACTCGTGAATTGTTAAGCGCGTGTGCACTGCAGATTTCCTGTAGGATCGTGCTCCGTTTAAAGCGGTTATAGTTTTGTTCCATTAGTTTCTAGGTCGACTTTTCTAAGTGGGATTTGAATGTCTTCAGCGATGGGGGTAATTAGCAGTGTGGAACCAATTTGTCGACCAGTGTTTATCAGAGTTGCCAGTGCGGGCAGGTGTGTAAGGTGGGCTTGTTAGTATTCCGGGGGCTCTTTTCTAACACAATGGTGTGTCGTTTAAATAAGACGTCCGAAGATGTTCAAGTCATGGATGCTGCCTATTCTCCCCAGTCCCCCCACATACGTGAATCCAGCGGTGTGGGAATCTGATGAAGGGTTGTTTGTGACATGTCCACACCTCAGTATTCAACAAATATATTAGACTTTTCTGATAGCCTTGCCCTGACTATTTCTTTTTACTTTGAAAGAACATTAAGGTTATTTTGAGCTATTACTGGACATTTCACAGCACTGATCATTCCAAAGAAATAAAACGAACCATTCACAATGTATACCATATTATTACAGGCCTTATAGTAAGTAAAGAGGTGCATCAAGGCATCACAAATAAGCTGTGGTTATAGATTTTTATTTCTCACCAATGTCTAAATAAAACCAACCATTTTGTGGCAATGTAACCAATGTGTTGAGCACAGGAAGAACTCCAAAGCACTCTTCTCTGGTGCAAGGATTATGTGAGTCACAATATCTCTATAGCCTCTGCTAATGTCTGACCCATCTTTTAGCACAGTATGTGGTATAAGCCCTGTTGTTTTTTTTTTTTTCATTTCAAAACTTTAAAGAAACAGCACTCTATTTTGATGCTACAGTGTCCATGGGTTCTCGACTTTGGATACTAACAATATGTATTCACAACTATGGGCCGTAGGGAGGGTACAGCCTGGACAGTGGCCAAATAGTCACAGGGCATATTCATTCATCTTCTACTTATTCTTGTTAAGGGTCAAGATCCTGGGGCCAATCATGGGAACTAGACTTAACCGGGGTACACCATGGGCAGTGGATTGGCATATTATTTTTAGGGGTCATGGGTGACTGGGCATATTCACAATAAAAACATTAAAAGCTATATATTAAAATGCAATACCATTATTTTGGCATGTTATTGTGTTTATCCTGTTAAATGCATGTAAGTGTCGGGCTGCTCTCTCTCACAAACACACACATCTGGCAACTGGAGCCAATCCCTGCAACTATGGGCCTTAGGTGGCCTTAGGTACACTTTGGACAGTTGGTTATATCCAGGGAACTCTATTGTTTTGACGTGCTATTTTTAAGTATCCTGTTGCATGTGTACTGGTGTCTGGCCACTCTCGCATATCTATTTCCATGTAGATTGTTGATGAGTAATTCTTGTGTCTGTCTATTTGGGGGTGGATGAGAGGTGCAGCATGCAGAGCAGTAGCAGCACCCACCACCGTCAGCCAAGTCGAGTGGAGCACAGAGGGCCAGGCCACTGTTTCATCACCACCCACAGTGTGGCAATGTCAAGGCTACATAGGCCACTGCCAGTCTTCCCAGCTAGGTTACTTATTAGGGAGCCAGCCAGCCAGCCAGCAAGTGAGAAAGAAGCTTTTGGGGGTTGTTCAAGTTTGAGAAAAAGATATAGAACGAAATGTGTTGAATGGAGATGCTGTAGTGAAACCGAGCGAGAACCATGGAGCAGCTGTCTTTCTTGACATATGACACAATTAAGAAGATGTAGCCCGGCATCAGCTCCACGCTAACATAATAAGGCTTCTGAAATCCTGGTGAACAAAGTCAAAGTTTATTCAACAGCCCTTTGCTGAGTTTTCATTGATTGAACAAACTCAATTAAATATTTAAGCCATGGATGGAGTGCGGGGGAGCTTACAGTGTTATCCTTAATGTTGTCTAAATAGTTGGCACCTGTTGAATCTTTGGCACCGCTTCTGAGGCGTGAAACAAGAGCAATTAAAGTGGATGTAAAGGGTAGTCTAATTATCACACCAAAGCTTACAATATGTTTCATTACAAGCACAGACATCTATTCCCAAAAGAGATTGAACAGATATCCCCTCCAACTCACTCCATTGATGAAGAAATCGTAGTCCCCATTTATGATCACACAAGTAACAAAAAAGTAGCAGAAACCCCCCCTCAAAAAAAACTCAGGAGCTTAAGAGAAACCAGATTGTTGATGGTTAGCTACGTTGCTTCCTTTGGCCTCCACCTTGCCTATAGGAATGTGTTGGTCCATATAGGCACATAGCTGCCACTAGTATGCACCACCTCTAGCGTGACTATGTAGTAAATGAATACAATTAACAGTAAACAATAAAAAGACAAAAAAAGCTATTGTTGTAGTTCAGAATAGTTCCACGTTCATAGTTTTATAATAATGATAAATACAAAATAAAAAAATCTTCAATAATGTCTATCTCAAATTGCCATTAACAGGCAATTGCTTCCTTGTTTTGTTCAAATAATTTTCTGTTTTGTCTGTGCCACTTTCCCATCCTGATTTGGAACATTGCCAAAATATATCACAGTGAAATGAACCACAAGCTAGGCCTATATGGTATCCTGGGTGGAAGACAAATTGAATTCTTTTGCCCCGATATGGTCCCCCCTTATCTCCTCATGAGTACAAAGCAGCATTTCCTCTTCTTTTGACAAGTACAGTGCTTTCATTGATTCAACAACAATCAGTCAAGTTACAATAATGAGACAGTGACAGAAGCTGGGGGCCACATATTGTCTAAGCAGCAAGAAATGTGTGACTAGACACTGTGACGCTCTGCAAGTGAGTGAAACCGAGATGAGATACGGACTGGCTTAATGCACGGTGGCTATTTGTTGCTAAATGCTATAGATGGAGCCAATTTCTGAGACTATTAGGGCCTCAGTGAGTCTAATTTCTGTGGGGTTTTGCTGCAAAGTCAGATGTGTAATCAAAGAAATGGACCCAGACTTGTGAGGGGAAGGTGAGGTGAAATAAGGAGAGAGCCAGTATTGAGTTGTTTTGCATATTAGCAATTTAAAACAATTAATGACAGCTAACTGAGATTGGCCATTCTGTTGCCCCTTGGATTGTACATTGTTTTGCTACTTTTAAATTCAAATGTTATTTAAAAAGTGAGTTAAAAGGGCAGTCATACGGTGGCCCTGAAGGGAAAAACACACAGATTTCAGAGGCGCACACACAAAAACCAAAAGCACTTCTGAAATTGTGAGCACGCTTTTGGTTTTTGTGTTTGTGTATGTGTTTTGCCCTTCAGGGCCACCGTATAGTCGGACTTGAGACATCTGCTGTTAAGTTCAAACCGAGCATCAGAATGACAAACTTAACTTTCACATGACCATCACTATAGGCAACAGTAACTCACGTATGTTGGCTTGCAAATGGCCATAACTGACCACACAACAGCCTCGAATCAGATGGACTACAGCAGCAGAAGACTACACCACAGGAGGGTATATAATAAAGTGGCTACTGAGGTTCATTTTTCCAAAGTTTTCTCCACGTGTTATTGAAACGCCATTTTCCCTAAGTCCAAAGCACTTAGCAGTTGTAATCAGGTGTGTGTTGGACAGACAGTAATCTGGCCACTGAGCCCTTGATGAAGACTTTCTCTGGATGTGATTATGTAAACAGGCTGGGAAGGCTGCTGGGGCTAATCAGGATTACCATTTGTTGGTGTAATTATGCCCTATCTAGGGGGACTGGAGGGCATTATCCCACTGCCCTACAGGATGCTGGGGGAGTCAAGGGAGAGGAGACGCTGGAGGCAACACAAGAAAGATTACCTCCCTAGGATTGGTGAAATTTTAACTTAATGGCCAGTTTATTAGCTAGTCTATGTACCTAATAAATTGGCACCCATTGTGTAGCCCACCTGATTCATGTTTTGTCTTTTAGTGCACGTAGAAATGGTCCTCTGCAGACTTCATTGTAACATATGGGTATCTGAGCTTTTATCTCATACTATTCACTTGAGGTTTTGAATCAACAAGGTATTTACAGAAGGACCACTCACTGGATATGGTACCTATTTCAAACCATTCTCCTCGACATGGTTGTATGTGAGAAACACCAGTAGATTTCTTTAACATGTAGAACATCACTAAATCCATTGGCTTTATGTTACGTGACAGGCTGATTGGCTTTTTCAGCTCATGGCAATACCTAATAAAGTGGGCAGTTGTTAGCAGTCCACCTACAGACTTCTAACCCACGCCACATTGGATCAGTTGTCTCAGATGGGCTCCAGTGAAGGCCAGTTATAGTTTGCTGCTTCTGATTCATTTGTTTTGTGGTTTCATTTTCAATATAAGCAGTCCTCTCGGGTGAGTGAGATTGGCAATATCTTGTCTTGAGGAAGAAAAATAGATGGCCGTTTGTGGAGAGGCTGTTTTCCTGAGTCAAGGCTACACAGATTGGAGGTATCTTATGCACCACAGGTTGCCAGTTTTACAGGGGATTAAACTCTCTCTGCGGGCCAATCTGCTGATATAAAAAATATGTAAAAAATTTTTAAGCCACATCAAAGCAGAAAAATCATGTGGAATTACAAACTGGATTCACCAAAGGAATAGACTGTGTTTACTAGACAAAGCAAATAAACACCCTGCTGTTTATAAGGCCACATCTTATGTTTATGTGAGTATGTGTCATTTTTACTGGGCACAATGTATAACTCTATTACTGATGCATACTCAGTGAATGAATTGTGGACTGTGGGACTATAATGTCACCAATATAAACTATAAAGGAGCAGTAGTCAGCAGAATCATAATCTTTAATCCTAATTCAAAGTAATAGGCAAATTCTGAAACTGGAATAATAACTCGGGAATGATTCAGAAAGACAGAATATTATTAATACAGTGTTAATAGCCTTTTTGCTTGCCCACTTTCATCGCCAACTGATTCAATTACATAACCCTGCTGGCCACTTTATTCAATACAACGTCTTGTTAAGAAGATGTTAAAGTGGTAGTGCTCCAAATATTTCAGAAATTGTGAATCAAAAGTTTAAAGAGAATGGTCCCTTAAAAGAACATGTCTAGTGAATGTCAGTTCTGATGATGTCAGAAGACAATGGTTTTACTGGCTCAACATGATAGAAAGAATGCAAATAAACCATGTTGCAACCAAGTTCTGCAGACAACCATTTCTAAATGCACAATGCAAAACATCAAAACTTAAAGCTGATTGGTTAGCAGCAGAAGTCCTCGCTTGGTGCACTTGGTACAAGATCTTCCCAATAAAGTGGCCAGTGAATGTAACAGTATTTATTTAATAATCTATCAAACAACAAGACAGTATTATGGTTAAATGACTTCAAAACAGACTATACAAATCATTAGAATGCACTCCATCACCCCTGACTGTTGCATGTGCATAGCTTCATAAGTCTTTGTGGCCGTACCAGTGCTGCTCTTGTTTGTGTCTGGGGCTGACAGCTCTATGTTTTGATATGTGACAGTGGAGCAGACATTGTAGAGGCCTAGTCAGAAAAAAACAAAGCCACAAACATAGTATGATGGTAATTGAAGAGTGGTTAGTGTAGCCTGTGCTGCGTGTTTCTCTGGCACATTTCAAGAGCAATTAAAATGATCGCTGAGTGTGTGGTTTAAGATAACACTGTTGAATGTGGATATCCTCGTTATAAATTGCAGAGTCTGCACGTTTCAGAGCGGAGAGGAGATCGGGACAGCACTATTGAGATGTTGGAAATTCTATTAAATCAGCTCACACATGAATATTGATGGTTTAATGAATACTACATTCTTGTGGATGGAACAATTGTTTCACCAAAAAGCAAACAAACACAATGTTTATGTGATAGTGCTCCTGAGCCCCTTACAGTGCATACTTGTTATGACCATTTTTATACTATATATTATTGAATTGTGGATAATAATGTAAAAAACTATAACTATAAAAACTTGCAGCTTTTGCGTGGGATGCGTGGGATCACCCCCACATACACTTGCTTGTTTTGTCTTACCTTACTGTATTGTCTTGCACTGTATTGTCTTGCACTGTATTGTCTTGCTAAGCAAAATTAAAACTAAAATTAAAATACAGCCTATTCGTTTGTAAAATCAAGCTCATATTCAAGATAAGAAAGCAGCAAGAAATGTGATTTAAGTGATGTTGTGGTTGTTGTTGCCAAGTCGGCTCTTCAGGTTATTTTAGAAGCTGTTTATGTGGTTTCCACTTACAGTAATGTTTGGGTTAAATTAGGCTTTATACTACTTTTCTCACACAAAATAAAATTAATTGCTTAAACCACTCGACACATCTGCAGTGCTTTACTGTTTGAAAAAGAATAGCCATCATCAGGGTTTTTATGCTGTGGACATTAAGCTCCCAGACCTGTGGCGCTGCATTTATTAAAGTACTTATTCATCCATCTATGTCCCTCCTTCTCAGTTTGAAACCTTGCTTTGTTTAATAACTTCATTAACAAGGACGCACATATGAGAGACCTGAACTGGGGCCCATGCAGCCAATATTTCTGTGTTTCATCCTCTTTGCAACGGCAGCAGTTTTTCAGCTCGCGGTAAAGCTCTTCCACACTTGAACCTGTGGAGTCTTATAAAGGTAATAAACGCAACAGAGGCAGGGGGTTGCAGCTGCAGGTGGCTCTGTGCTGATGTCTGGAGACAGGGAAAGTAATAGCTACTGTACAAGGGCCAGGCGACAGTTCATCCCAAAGGGGAACAGATGCACAACGCAAATAAAGATAGTAAAAATAGACATACAAATGCAAATCAATGCCATGTTCAAAATCTGAAACCAAATAACTCAGATTCATAATCAGATCAGCACTAGTCAGGTTTATTTAACTTTATTTAACCATGAAAAAAATATCTTGCTTCAGAATAACAAAAAAACATTTAAAAGGATTTACAGTATAATTTTTTAAAATCTTCAAAAAGTTCTGTCTAATATTCCTCAGCTTTGACTTGGCCTGTAGGGGGCAGAGTCAACATGGTGTTGTGTTGGTCTGTGGTTGCAGCATTAGCTTCCTGTCCTCCATGTGGAATAGTTGGCAGGCCCACCCTGCTAAATGTTAATGAGTGTTTTTACATTTGGACTCGGACCAAACTCTAAGCTCAGCTCTGCATCCGAGCAGTGTGCGAATGTGGAGCTAATGTAAGAAGCTGTTTACTCAGAAACAGGATGCAGTCATAGTTTGTGTCTTGTACTTGTCCACAAATATAAAAATATATATTTCTGTTTTTGTGCTTGTTTTCACTGGAAGTGTGGTGTTAATGTGTTGGTTTGTTTGAAGACTGCAAGCTAGAGGAGACAGACTTTCTATTGTGTTTTTGGCTCAGTGCTCAGCGAGCAGCTCACACAGCAGTGGCGTGGCATCAGGTGCAATATGGCTCAGTAGCACTTTGAGGACATATTGGTGTCTAGCCATGAAATACTGTATTTGTTGGGAAGTAGCTAAAGCAGCAGTAGCACACGGACAATAGCAGACACTTATTATAGTTGGCTACGCTGAGGCACAACCTCTGTTATTTCTTTGTGTGTATCTGCTGCACACATGCCAGCTGCAGTCACTGCAGCCCCCTATTTGAGTTTAGTATTTTTCACCTCAGTGGCTGGCAATTTAAAACCACCAAATGGAATATTTCAGAGCCCTTTCCAAATTGCAGTGACACACTCATGAAGTAATACTCATTCAGTGGAAAGCCTCTTTTCTGTTTCTCTTGTATGAAGCCCATTTGCTTTTCATCAGGCATGCAGACAAGCATAGTCGTGCCCTGCGATTATACATTCTAGTATGAATGTGAAGGTGCTGCATGGCCATGCAGATAACACCCCGTCTCTGGGCACATCAATTTAAGATTTCTGTCAAGTACGGTGGCTGTCGGGGGGCTGTATTCATTGCTGTAATGTACCTTTTTCAGATGAAAAATCTATTGTCATAGATCTAAGAGAAATGTGCTTGGGTTTTTAAAAACAAAATATCCTCTAAATATAACTCTAAGTGTAGCAGCGGCAGTGTCTCTGACACTGTCTCTGATGTGATACAGCAGGCTCTCCACAATCTGATGATAACAGACAAAGCAGGCTTTCTTTTCAGGTGCTCATGTTGAATAAGAGCTGTTGGTTATGTTTGTGAATTAATGTATGCTTACTGATGTACAACTACCTAACATTGCCGCTGTTATGTCTGTATGAACACAGCTGTGTGGACACTGCAGCAGTCGCCCGGATGTTTGTTGACCTTTGCTTTGCTCAGTAACAGCTCTATCTCTTTCTATCTCTCCTCTTTTTGCTCTGTAACCAGCCCGGCTGATGGATATCTCTATATCAGCTCACTCACCTTTAAGGTCAGGTGCAAATCAGTGCAGGTTTTTATACTTAAACTTTGATTGCTGGGAGTGGTGCTGTTGGCTCTCTTTCTGATTGTGATAGCCCATCATCATGAACAATGATGAAATCCATCGGTGGGAAGAGGTGTCCTTGACTAAGCATACGCTACTGTTATTCACGGGAAATTGAGAATCATGTGGGGAGACACTCTGCATCTACAACAGGAAGTTAGGCAGACTGTGAAAGTCAATGTTGTTCTTGTGCTGTGTAAATATAGGATTATAAAATATGGAGCATGTGGAAATATCAGTGTTGGCTGTACTATGGAAATGCTTTGTCAGTGTGGTTGTCTAATCTGCTTCCTAGCATGTAATTTGCATATTGATTTGGCAAAGGTTTTAGACAATATGCCCTTTCTGATGCAACCCTCTGCATATGTCTGGATTTGGGATCTGCACAAAGGATACACTGTTTTGTGAGCCCTGTAGCAGGTTTTGTTACAATAGTTGTGAATGTGTATTGACGTTGAATGTATTTATGTACTGACACATTTACTGAATATTTTGGAATTTGTGATGTATACATTGTATATAACACTGGGCGTATCTATTCACAAAGTTTAATATTGGCTGGGTGTGTGGCTTCAAAAACGCTGATCTAATTAGTTAAATAAATAATTAATACATTTGCTGTTTATTCTGATTAAGGTTACTGAAGTCTGTTTTCCTCTGTCCCACTTTTACCAATCTTCGATTCCCAACCAGCCAAGCACCCCTTTCCTTTTCTTCCTGAATGTTGTAAATGGTGTCAACATGCTGTGAAAAGAGATTTTGCATTCAAGCTAAATGTCATCATTAGCAATTCTATTAAACCAATAGAGTAATGGAAAATCCCATAACATGACGAAAGAGCTTCTTAGAAAGACCGGCCACGTATTGCATAGGAAAATAATAAATTGGATATGCTAAATATAAAACATAATATCAATGTCTAATCTATTTTTCCTTCGGTAGTACACAGTGTTCAGTAAGGTCTAATCTGCCCAGTTCTTCTCGAATTGTCATAGTGTCCTCACAATGGGAACAAACTGCTCTGCTTCTGACATTGGCGCCTAGTCAAAAAAGGGTTTGAAAAAGTAAAAATCTGATCGTGTTTCTTTTGTTGTATTTTATTCTTAATTCTTGACACTGTTTCAAAGAGCTAATTTAACCAAATGGTCCGTGATGGTGCATGGCTGCTGTCAATCCATTGTTACAGGCTTTGTCCACAGTTTTAATATGTAACCTGTTATGTTTGTTGAAAATGAAGTGCAGAGTGGAAAAATGGAGTAATGGCGTTTTTAACCAATTTCAAATAGAACAAAGCAGACAAAAATCCCAGCAGATAAGAAAAAAAAAAATTCAACAAAATGAAAAATCTCAAAGTTGGTTGAGCTAAGACCATTGAGCATTGAGAAAAATCACAAATCACAAATTAATTTAACAATCTCACAAAGCCACAGGGCCAAACAAGAGTTAGTCTAAACCAGGGCTAACGAAGGTCCAAACCAAGTGTAAAACCAAGGGTATAAACCAGAACTAAACTCAGTAAACCAGGTCAAAACCACGTCTAAACCAGTACTAAACCAGGTCTAAACTCAATACTACTACTGACTAAATCAATCCTAAAACAGGACTACACATGAATGACTTCTCTCAGCCTTTAATGGTAATAAATATTGAAGTTAACTCATTTTGTCATTTTGTCTTTATTCCTAAAAAACTCTTTTGGACTTTAGTATGTCTGTGTTTCTGGCTCACCCCTTTAACTGGGGGATTTGGCAGTTTGAATCCTGCTCAAAACTGTTCTGTCCTTGGGTAAGACATTTAACCCACATTGCCTATGTATTAATGTGGTGGTGTGATTGCGGTTTGGTGGTGGTTGGAGAGGCTGTGGTCTGCCCCAGGGCAGCTGAAGAAGTATGACTGTGGAGTTAATGAATAATGCAATTGTAAAGCATCTTTAAGTGTCCTGAAATGTATGAGTATTTACCATTATATTATTTATACTTATTATCAGGGAGCAGTTTTATGGACATAGATCCTCCATGGAGCCTCAACCTTAAGGGTCAGGCACTTACCCCACAGTTATCTTTCAGGCCTGTTTGATGATAGTGTGGTAAATAGTTGATTGGGACCGGGCCATCTGTCACATCCATCACCCAGCATCCATCATCCACCGGCCTGCTTGATAATAATAATAATAATGATAATAATAATAATAATTTGGATGCCAGTAAAATTCCTCACCTCCCCCCTCCCTTTGACACATAATCACTCCTCTTTATGGCTGCGATAAATCATTGCACTGAACAACATATTTACTGCATCATCTAATCGTTCAAATAGCAGCCAACGCATTTGAAACACTTGCTCTTATGTGAGGTTTGATTTGGCCATTTTGTCGTGTAGTAGCTTTTCTAAGTTTCTTCTTTATGTTGTTTAAAGGCTCAAAAGTGCATTGTGCAGGATTTAGTGCATGTTGTGGTGAGCTTGCAGATTCTAATCAATTAAACACCCTCTGCTACTAAGAGCCATGGTGACAGTGAAAAATTATGTTAAAGTGTTTATTTTCCATTCTGGCCAGAAGTGGGATAAAACATGCTAATGTATAGGCTATGGATGACTGTTGTACTGTGAGCACAAAGAAATGCATCCATTTCTCACTGGCCACTTCATTGGGTAGACTTATATATATATATATACTGACAAATGCAGACACTGGACATTTTGTTAGACCTTGCAGCTATGGAAAGGTAAAGAGGTTATCTGAGCTAGCTTCAATTATCTAGTCTCTCAGCTCTCAACAAGGCCTTTTTGTCCATGGAATGGCTGCTCACTATATATTTGAAACCATTCTCCGTAAACCATGTCAAACTCTTGTAACTATTTAAGCTCACAGCATAAAGAGAGCTGAGAGACTAGATAATTGAAGCTAGCTCAGATAACCCCTTTACCTTTAGCTTTCCTTAGCTGCAAGGTCTAACAAAATGTCCAGTGTCTGCATTTGTCAGTGCTTAAATTCAGAATAGCTACAGTAGGTTTAAGTAACACATCATAATTAAATCTTACTAGAGATTTTATTGTTTTGCTGGATAAAAGAAATAATAATTCATTATGGATGATAGACTTCTGCAGTCGGGGTTGAGAGAGAGGGAGATGAAATTGGGACCACTACTGCTTCTCCTCAGTGGTTACAAATGGATTAAAGGCAATCTGCTTTTAAATGGAATAAATCAGCAGGACAAGGGCTTTAGTGGGACACATGACAATTCACATTAGCACTGACTGAATGGCAGTAGATGATTAAAATGTAACAAAATGAAGAATTCTAATTTTTAAAAATAATTATATATATATATATATATATATATATATATATATATATATATATATTTAACCTGCATCATAGACTTACAGTATATGGTAA
>JAVQKC010196551.1:0-10176 GCA_036025475.1 Philypnodon macrostomus | reverse complement strand
TCTCTCTCACAGTGGACATGCACCTACGATGAAAATTCCAGAGCCCTCCATGACTTCTAAGTGGGAGAAATAGCAAAATAGCAAGGTGTTCAAATACTTGTTTTCTTCACTGTATCTATAACACATAGTCATTGTGTGAGCATCTGTAAACATCTTGGGCAAATAATACACAGTTTTGTGTCAGGGTTCTGTCTTCTCATAGAGGGAAGGAGGGTATTATTCTGTTTGAAGTGGATCCTGAACACCATCTAGATCCAGGAATTTATTTAGTTTCTGTGAGATATATGAGATATAGGGACGAAGAAATTAACTCTTAATTTATTATAGTGTTTTTTGACAATTGTGAGATGTGTGAGGTTAAGGCACACTTTAATTGTACCGGGATGTGTGTCCTCTGCATTTGACCCATCCCACAATGCCACCTGTCGGGAGCAGTGGGCAGCCGCAGTGCAGCGGGGTGCAGACCCATCTCCAGATCTTGAGCCAGGATCTTAGTCAGGATGTACCTAGCAGGAAAATATGCCTATTGTGCATGTTTTAGGTTGGTGGGGGAAACCAGAGTAGCCAGAGAAAACCCACTCAGACACGGGGAGAAATTGAAACCTGAACCTGAAACAGTGCTAACCAGTTTAGAATTTGTGAAAGATTTCAAGCATTATCTTCATCTAATATATATTTTTTCAATAGGCAGATCTTTCTCTTGAATCAGTTCCCAGTTCTCGAGTCCATAATGCCCATAAATAAGAACTCTAACCCTGCTTGTCACCTGAAGAAATCCCCTGCCATCACAGCCAGGCACTCAGCAGCCCCTGCCCTTTACCTTCACTCCCCCTCTCCACAGGATGGGCCCTCTGAGACTGAGGCAACACCTGCGTGAAAGCCCCATGATCTCGCCCAGACTCACACTGGCTTCTAGCGTGGCCTTATATGCAAAGAAGATGTAAATCATCAGTAAGGCTGGGACCTTATGCGGGTTACATACACCTGTGGACTACATTGACAGGGCTTCTACTACACATGCATTACATTGAGCCCAGGGGGGGTGACTCATGCCTCCATACTGCATTATCCATAACTCCAAGCACACTATATAGGACACGTATGGTTCATCTGTGATTTTATTATGCATGGTACAGTAGAATTACATTGCTGTAACATTGGTTATGATAAACATACACAAATGAACTGCACTGTTGAATGCTTGTAGCCATGTGTACATTATAACACATTTACACACAGGCAACAAAATCTACTCAAACGTGCGCACATACAAGCTTAATTGAATTCTGATTGATGTGCTAATGCAACAGCGCTCTCTGCTGACCCCTAGAGGAAGTGCACGACTGCAGCAAAATGTTTGAGCAACTTTCTTCAGTGGTCTTGGTAACCTGCAGCTACTCCATATAAATCAATCACTATTCATTCTGTTGACCGGGTCTGGTATTTTCTGAAAACCATCATTCAAAATAAAGGCCTCCAGTTCATACACATAATCCTCGCTGAAATAGTGGCCACTTGAGTTTGCGGGAGAAGCCCAGGCATATTATAGGTGGATTTATTGCTTATTCACCCTATCTGTTACATCCAGACTCCCCCATATATCGCTGAGTTGTTCCCTCCCCTCTCTGTCTGTCCTGCTTTGCCATATCCCTCCTTCTCCCTATTGCTCTGTGCCTGACGTCATAGCAACCGCAGTTTCAACAGTCATTCAATCAATTATGACAAAGAGTGTCCAGACAACTGTGCACTATTGGAAATCTCAGAAGGCCAGCACAAGGGGATTGGTGAGCTGGCAAAAAAAAAAGGAAAGTGAAAAGCCACACCCACATTAGGATGTGTGTCATGATGAATGCAGCTTAGTAAGGGCTAAAGCTGGGCAAAGAAACAGGTTGTGGGCAAGGTCGGCTTTAGGCAGGAGTGTGAGTCACCCTGCCACGGTGCAGCAGATAAGTGAATATTCAAGTAAAAGAGGGTTAAAAATGAACTGAGTCATACTGATGATTTGTCAGAGGGCAACAGAGTAGGCTATACACCGGGAAAATATAGTTGATGGGCCTATTAAATGATCCATTTTCAATCAGTTAGGAGCAGAAAATAACCCGCAAAAAGATGCACAAGATCTCAAGAGGTTCATGATGCAAGTCTGAAGAGAAAATGAAAAAACAAAAAATATGTAAAGCGCTTTGGGTGTCTTGAAAAGCACTATATAAATGGAAGTCATTATTATTATTATTATTATTATTATTATTATTATTATTATAAAACATAAAGAGCACTTAAAAGAATAGGCTATGAAGTACTAGAAATATTGTAATAGCAATGTTTGATTTACTGACTGATCTAAACACTGACATTTTATCATGTGAGACAAATAAGGTTAGCCCATATTTAGAGCCTGTGATGAAATGAATAATGTACAGTTGAGATTTATTTAAAAAATGGACTATAATCCAAGCGAATGAATGTGTTAATTTGTACTAGAGAGACATCTTCTGGAGGAACAGTGTTACAGCAAGGCTTAGTCAGATTACACAATTGTCATCAACCTTTCTAAACTGATCATAACGAACTACATGTGGAACATAAAGGCTGCTTCAGTGGGACTTAGTGGAACATTTTACAAGCATTAATTGGCCACTTGTGAAGCCTATTGTGTGCTTTAATTTAACTGAACATAGCCCACGCGCGCATTAGCATGAAGAAAAAATATGACTTAATTAAATGACAATGACTGTAGATAGCCTATATAAAACTATATAATCCTGTTTATAACAACATATAGGCCTAAGCTTAAAAGTGCTGTTTTTTCCAGTATTGTACGGCGTGTCATCGGCTGCAGAGTCAGGGACAGTCGTATGGTTCGTGATCGCGCACGTCTCCTATTCTCAAAATGAATGAACCAAAGCTGCCACTAAATGTGAATGAATGGTCTGGAGAAAAAAAAACGCATACGGTTTGCCCACGTCATTTATTCCCACGCGGATGAATCTCTTCGCAACGCGTGTAGTTCCGGGATGTGGATCTACTTGGATGTGAACGAGAGCATGGATACAGCTCAATGAGAGGCGCAAGGATACCACGGACTACTACGGCGCTAGCAGGTGCATCACGAAGGGAACTGATAAAACTGCGAATAATGGCCCGGTGTTTGTTGTTTTCCGGTTGATTACAATAGACGTTCAGATCCTTACCCTGGTTTCTCGCTAAAATGATCCCACGGTAAGTTTTGCAGCGCTTGGCTCAGCATTGCACAGAAATTGCTAGCTTGTGGCTAATGATAGCAGAAGGCTAACAGCTGACAACTCAAGACAAGACTGAATACATTAACCGTGGCACCAGAGGGAGTTTGGATCCTACAGTGTGTATTTGTGTAATTGTAATGTTTATCCAGTGTAAAACATGTTCTGTTTGTAAGTATATTCACTAGTACGCAGTATATCATGACATTAGTTAAAGTGTTATTATTGCCTGTTATCTTGCGTGGGTTGGACGTAACATGGCGTAGAGTACGCATTGTTTACAGTAGAGGATGTCTGACGTCTGCAATAACCAGTATGTACTTTTCATACTATTTTACACATTTATCAAGGTACCTATACTAAAGTATGTAATTATAATATAACTTCATAATGCATCGCTAATTAGCAATTAATCACTCAGGATCCGCTATCTGTCAGACTTGACTGAGCACGACAGAGACCTCTGGGCTTGAGCGTCTCTGGGTGGCCCTGCATGAGTCACCACCACCTCCATTCTTTTTTTCTTTTTTTTTTTTTTTTACTTTTGGGGTGGGTTCTGATCTGAACATACAGAAAACTCAAATTATTGGTCAGAGATTGTATATACTGTAGGTTTAGCATTCCACATATGTATGCTCTATTGTCCTATCTGGGCAGCAGGATATTGGTCTTCTTTTTCCTCCAGAAGGGTGTGGGCCACTGTATGCAAACACTGGTGAGCCTGGCCGCACCTCAGGACAGAATGAGATTTCCCTCTGTTTAAATAGTTTCTACAGATGCTACTATCTTTGTTTGCCATCCTTATTGCTGAGTTAGTAAAACAATGTAAATGTGTTCTGTGTATATTGTAATCTTCATGTATTGAAAAAGTCATGATTAGTATATTTGTCTATTTGTTCATTCATCATATTGTTTGGAAATGTGAATCACCTGTCTCAACAACAAAATGACACCATCAGTTAAACTGTTTGTGTTATTGTAAGAGTATGTTCTAATCCCAGTGCTGCTGTTAGCCACACACAGTAACAGCCTCAAAGCACTTGGCCTTGGTCCCAACCTCAAATTGATTTCTCATCTCTTAAGTCCTAAATCCCTCCTGAGATGCTGCTGCCTGCTGCTGGAATGACTCATTTTGGCAGGGTTTTTGATGCTGAGCTTCTTTAGCAGGTTATGGGTTTTGAGTTATTGTTATGTGTTTGGTTGTGGATTTTCTTTTATTACATTTAACCAGTAATTGCTTTCCCCTCAAGTATTTTTGTTATATCAGAGTTTTTTTGTACAAAGCAGTCCTTGTCTTGTATTTTTGCCTCTTGCCACAATTTGAGGGTGTGCATGTCTCCACTTGGCTACAGTTAAAGTGACACCAGCTTTGGCTGTATTTATATGTGGCAATTACCAAAAGAGCTGTCTGCTGGATGGTTGAACTCAAACCGTGTTTGTGCATGGCATGTAGAGATTGAGTGATGATTCTGCAGCACACTGCTGGTATGCTACTTTAAATGATATCATTTGTGTACAATTATATACATATATATATAGTTGTCAATCTAGCAGAATTCCTTCTTAATGATTTATTGAATGGGGGGACCAACAAAGAGTAGTATTACATAGGCTACTTGAGAGTAACACTGTCTGTCTATAAATAGATCCTTATACAATACACAGTGTTTACACAAGTGGCCCATGGCAAGAAACAGTCATAAGGCCATGAGAAGGGACTTCTGAATCCTCCCATGTCTGTTGTATCATTCAGTCTCTCGGCTCTCTACCTAACTCGAAGCCAGCTTCTCACTTAGGAATACTACATCATCTGTATATTTTAGGTACAGCAATTTCTTATATTAAACAAATGCATTGACATGTGATCAGAAGAATAATCTGAAATATATTGTTATTGTTGAAATCATCTAACAGTTGAAAATCTAGGTTTGTTGTTAGTCAACATTTCTGACTCACGAACATGTTCTGTTGTTTGAGATCCCACAGAGCAAGAGCTTTCTGTTGATTCTCCAACTGAGGCAGCACACTGAAACTGTAGACTGCACTACTCGTACCCAACACCATGTCTGGTATGAATTTTCCATATACATTTCTAAATTTTTTACTTTGTATTTTGCATGTCATTTTAATATACATGACCATTTTGAATGGTGTATATGCTAAAATACAGGAGACTATTTCAAACACAGCACAAAACCATGAGCAACAGAGAGAGAAGTGTTACCTGAAACAGCCCATTAACATTTTCACTAGACCTGCACTCTTTACATTTTAGGTACCTACACACCAGCCCCCGGAGGGCCTTTCTCTGCTCTCACTCCAAGCATGTGGCCCCAGGACATTTTAGCCAAATACCATCAGGTAAGAAAATAGCACCATTCTTTAATGTGACACTGTATCAACTAACATAATCTTTGAGCATTCTCAAAGAACCAAAACTATTCATGTGTTATTGACATTTTGTGTTTGATCTTTATAGAAAGAGCCATCAGAACAGTCTGAGCTCCAATATGATGAGTTTGGCTTTAGATTGGACACTGAAGGTAATATATACATTGATTTTTCCTTTTGTTTTGTTTTTAACTATGATCACTTGCGTATTTCAGATGGCGAGGAACCGAAGACCTGTTTAGGCAGTGAAGGCTCACCTCAGCGTGAAGATCCTCAGCAGAGACTGCGCTGGCAAGCCCACCTGGAGTTCACTCATAACCACACAGTAGGAGACTTGACCTGGGATCTCATCGCCCCTGTCCTCCCACAATCAGACCGGCTGCGCTCACTGGTGCTGGGTGGGATACCTCACAGCATGAGACCACAGGTACACTGTCACTGCAGTCAGGAGGAACTATTATTGTCACTCGCTTCATACTTCTAATGAATGTAATTTTGTCTGTTAGCTTTGGATGCGTCTGTCAGGAGCACTGCAAAAGAAAAGGACCTCAGAGATTTCCTACAGAGAAATGATTAAGAATAGTTCAAATGATGACACTACCACTTCAAAACAGGTCAAATCCTCAACTATGTGTACATGTATATAGAATACTGTACGAGATGCTGATCATATTTTTTTGGTTCTTCAGATTGAGAAAGACCTGTTGCGGACAATGCCTTCAAATGCCTGTTTCAGTAACATGAGCAGTGTTGGAGTGCCAAGGCTAAGGCGGGTACTTAGAGGCCTAGCGTGGCTCTACCCTGATATTGGATACTGTCAGGGCACTGGAATGGTGAGCAATATATTTGTCCGGTTTTCAAATTATACACTCACTTTTTACATTTCTAATATTTTTTTTTCCTGATCACACTCCAGGTGGTTTCTTGTCTGCTGCTGTTTCTGGAGGAGGAGGATGTGTTATGGATGATGTGTGCTCTCATTGAAGACCTCCTGCCTCCATCTTACTTCTCCTCCACACTCCTGGGCGTCCAGACTGACCAAAGAGTGCTCCGACAGCTCATCGTTCAGTATCTTCCAGACTTGGATCACCTCCTACAAGAGCATGATATAGGTATGTTGTTTAGTAGCTGAAGACAAACCCACTAGTAAGTAATAACGTTGTAAAAATGATTTTTTAAAAACCCTTGCAGAGTTGTCGCTCATCACACTACCCTGGTTCCTCACATCTTTTGTCAGCGTGGTGGACATTCGTCTGCTGCTTAGAATATGGGACCTTCTTTTCTACCAGGGTTCATTGGTGCTGTTTCAGATTACACTCGGCATGCTCAAGATCAAGGTATTTACATAGATTTTGTAGATGCGTTTCAGTCACCTGTACTTTAACATTATATTACTCCTTTTTTTTTTTTTTTTTTCTGAAGGAGGATGAGCTGGTTTCATCTGAGAATTCTGCATCAATTTTTAACACTCTGTCAGATTTGCCGAGCCAGCTGAGGGATGCCCCTGCTTTATTAGGGGAGGCTATGAGGCTTGCTGGGTCTTTGTCACAGGACACACTAGAAGCCCATCGACACAAACACCTGGCCTACATCCTCAATGAACAGACTCAGCTTAACAATGGCAACACTGCTCTCAACAGTAATCTCAACAAGGTCAGTTTCCACAAATAATCAGTTGTCTAATATATTTTCAACATGTAATTAGTTTGTATGTTTGTTTGTACGCTCTTCTGCAGGTGGTGAGGAGACAGTCCCTGCGTAGAAAGTCTACACTAACTTCACTTCTGTTTGGAGACGATGAGGCAGAAGCTCTGAAGTCTAAGAACATTAAACAAACTGAACTGGTGGCTGCTCTGCGAGAAGCCATTACCCGCACTGCAGAGCACTTCCACTGTTTGGATCCACGTCACTCCAGCACTGTGAGAATGAAAGAAATACTGTAACTGTTAAAGCCATAGAATAACAACTGATGTGAAATGTTTTTTATTTCACATATTGCAGGACTTGACACCTGACTACTCGATGGAGAGCCATCAGAGAGACCATGAGAACTTCCTGATGGTGTCTCGTAACAGACGGAGACGAGCCAAAGCTCTGTTGGACTTTGAGCGTCATGACGACGATGAACTAGGCTTCCGAAAAAATGACATAATTACTGTAAGTTACTTATTTAGATTTAGATTTTAAAATCATGTATACACACTCACTTCCTCTCTGTTTAATGTTTGCTCTTAGATATTCTCACAAAAAGATGAGCATTGCTGGGTAGGCGAGCTCAATGGGCTCAGAGGTTTGTGTAATCTTTAATTGCATGTAGTTTGTTTGCATTTGGGTGTAAAGATCCATGATACAATTTTCTTTGTAATAGGGTGGTTTCCAGCAAAGTTTGTTGAGATACTGGATGAAAGAAGCAAGGAGGTATAAACAGTCTCTTCTGACGGCCATCAAGGTTTTGAATTTTATTATTCTAAATCGCTTTCTCTTGTGCATGGTGTGTGTCCTCAAGTATTCATTAGCAGGAGACGACACTGTAACAGAGGCAGTGACAGATCTAGCCAGAGGCACTCTGTGTCCAGCACTGAAAGCCATTTTTCTGCATGGCCTGAAGAAGCCATCTATCCTCGGAGGGCCCTGCCATCCTTGGTTATTCATGGAGGAGGTAGAGAATTAATTTATTTCTTATTTAGTTTTGGATCCAGTTTAACAAGGGTCTTTTTTTTGTAGGCGGCGAGTAGAGAGGTAGAGAGAGACTTTAACTCTGTATACTCCAGGCTCGTGCTGTGTAAAACATACAGGTAATACACTTTCATGTTCATTCCATAACACATAAAGATACCTTTTTATCAGTGTTCATTTAACAGCATTATCATTTTTCAATATTTCCTTCAGATTAGATGAAGATGGTAAAGTACTAACACCAGAGGAACTTTTATACAGAGTGAGTAGATATTGTTAATGCATCTCCGTGTCTCAGGAGCATTTTATGTACACTGTATAATTAGTTGTAAGTAGTGGTGGGGCTTGATAAAATAAAAAAAAATCAAATTAATTAGACGTGTTCGAGTTAATGATCACATTTGTATTAAATAGAAAAATAGACACATGCTGGATAAACCCTGTTTGTTTGTACCAGGACTTTGCCTGTTCATGTCTCAGTTTTGACTGGGGCCTTATTTAATGGTTCAACCACCCTTCCATGGGCCAGTGCTGCTGGTCTTCATCAAATTGTCCACTAAACCTTTTCCTGCGATCATGTCACTCGTTCATCAAAGCCCAGTGCACACTGCTTGGGGCCGTGTGGCATCTCGGCTTTTGAAAGAGTTGAGACGACCATGGTCTCATTGCCGATACATTTTCTCGTTCCCCTCCGTGTTTGTGAGTGTCTCGTTCTCACAAAGAGATCAACCCCAAGAGCAGCCGCGCATGTGTTTTGAAGAGTGTGGCAAGTTCCAAAGAAAGCTCCTAAACTGTGAATGGACTGATTGTAATTGCATTTTTTTTAGACTCTAGTTAATTAATCTAGAATATTTACCGCTAAAGTCCCAGCCCTAGTTGTAAGCAATGAGAATGTAAATGGACTGCTCAATACTCAAACAGTTCTGATCTGTTTTTTTTTCCCAGGCAGTGCAGTCAGTCAACATGAGTCATGACTCCGCACACGCCCAAATGGATGTGAAGTTCAGGTCTCTGGTCTGCGTCGGCCTCAAGTAAGGAAGACCGACTCTGTAGCAAATCAGTTTTTACATGCAGTCAGGAGTAATTTGTTTGTGGCCCATCAGTGAACAGGTGCTACATCTGTGGTTGGAGGTGTTGTGTTCCAGCATGGCTGTAGTGGAAAAATGGTATCATCCCTGGTCCTTCCTCCGCAGTCCAGGATGGGTACAGATCAAGTGTGAACTAAGGTTAGCACTATTTTCTCTCCTAATACAGTTGCACATCTGTTTTTAGTTTGATTTACTCAACATTGAATTACTGAACCACAATGGCTGGCTGCAATCAGTATACTTAGGTATGCACAATTCCCCACAACTCGTATGAAGAAGAAAACGATACCCAAGATCTGTCCTAAAAGTAGTTAGTAATGATTGTTGTACTACTTTTTTTATAGGGTCCTATCAAAGTTTGCCTTCAGTCTCTCCCAAGATTGTGAGCTTCCAGACAAGAAAGAAGTGAGTCCAGAATGTCATGTAGAATTGTTGATTTTTGTGTATAATACTTAAAATATTCAAATTATTTATATAGTTTAGACTTAGCTTCTCAGGTCAAAAAACATAACGACTCTGCTGTTACAGAAATCTGCTGTTCTGAAAGCAGACGTAATGGATGTGCTGGTTCAGCATTACCTCTTTAGTTGGGATCTCTAGGTAATAATTATATCGGCGAAAACAGCGTGTCGCCGATATTATGGAATCACGTCGGTGTTCGTCCGCGTCCGCAGATCCTAGCTGTGAACGCGATGACTCAAAAACGAATTGCCGGATCATTTTCAACATTTGCACACAGGTGCATACCATAAAGACGCCAAACTGTATCGATTTGGGTACTT
>JAVQKC010196546.1:0-10965 GCA_036025475.1 Philypnodon macrostomus | reverse complement strand
CAAAAAACACAAGTGAAAAGCACAACATAGTAAAATATAACAATTCTCATTAGACTAATATATTGTCATGATTATGAGCTTAAATAATGGAAGATAATATGTATATTTTCCTAACAGTTGGGTAAAGAAGTTGCAATCGCGGAGAAAACTACCTGAACTGTCCGATGTGCACTTGAAAGCAGCATAAATACACAAATAAAGACTATTTTGTGTGTAGTATTATGTTTCTAGAGATTACCTGTGTCACTACCGGCTCTGTATTATAGGGTCAGTATGGAAACTATCAGCAATAAGGAATGTTTGAAGACTGTGGCACACTGGGCTCAACTGTGGATTAAATCTGCTATTCCACTATATAACAGAGACTGATCCCGACATGAGGCTTTCTTGTAATTCAGTATATCGCCTTCTTTTGTTGCCACTTTTAGTACAACCTGACGTTTAGCTCACAGACTAGGCTTTGGAGGCTGTTGTTGTAGGCAAAGGACACATACATGTTCCTATACCAACATGTATAACGTTTTCTTTGTATTACTTAACATGCACAGAGGGGAAGCGAGATTTGTGCACTCCCAAACGTTTAGAAAGTTCAGTAGAAAGTTTAGTTTCTGCTTGAAGCTTGATGCACAATTCTTAATAAGAAAAATGAATAGAAACCCTGGTCCTATAGAAACAAATGATCCGCCCAACTGTGACATCTATCTGTGTGTTCCTGTATGTTGTACACATACAATACATGTCTATCTGAAATATAGAGTAATTCATCCAAGCTTCACCATACTTAATACATTAGTCGTCATGATCACCTCATTGTATATCTGCAGGGGTTAGATGTTACACTACTCTGGATGCCATTCAGATTGATTTTTTTCACTTGTCTGCACTTTATTTTCCGGTGACAGTGTATGTATTGTCTAAGTGTCTTAACTTTTTATAATGTAGCTAATGTAATGTGATTAAAGTTGTTGTTTTTTTTAATTCTCAAAAAGCCAAAGTAACACAGGAACTTAACTATATATGTTCTGCACCTCAATACTTCAACAAGTGCAATACACATTGAAGACAGTCCTTGTTATGATCGATCTAAAATGACATATATATTCTAA
Organism: Philypnodon macrostomus; assembly: GCA_036025475.1. Lineage (NCBI taxonomy): Eukaryota > Metazoa > Chordata > Actinopteri > Gobiiformes > Eleotridae > Philypnodon > Philypnodon macrostomus. The sequence goes on along the minus strand of JAVQKC010196546.1, from coordinate 9,859 downwards.
CGAGACTTACCTTCTATCAAGACGGGTTGATAAAAGACTGTGATTGCATGTCCCACTGTACCTCAGCTTACCTCAGAGGGGTAGAATCATATTTGCAGACATTAACCAGGGTAATCAGGAAAAATAAATAAACAGCTCAATTTGTTTATGGTTTCTGTACTATTCAACAGTGACAATCACAGGCTGTATTAATTAATCAATTTATTATTCAGTTTTACTGTGTACCCAGTATTTGTCTTGTCTTCGAACTGTATTGTAACACATGTGAGTGGAGTGTCTGGGTTGTGTGTGTTTTTGTACATGGATATGGGTAAACAGATGCTAAGAGTGATAGTTGAAATGTTAAGGAGTATAATGGTTTTGAATGTTCTAGTCTCGTTTACTGTTACGCTTTTGTTAAGCTGCGTTTGTTGCTTGGTCTTTTTATCTTTTGTTACTGTTTGTTAAATAAAAAATAAACTTTCACCACTTCTATGTCAATGTATCTTGTTAAAAGCAAACGTCTATACATTCAGTATAGACTAGAGTTTGTAAATAAATGTAATTCTATATCTCATAAATATAAAATGTAACACAGAAATACAACAGCGCTAAACATTTATTGTTGCCCCATGCGTTTTCTTTTATTATTGTATAATGCTCAGCCACACTCCTACACAGAAGGGGGCAGTAGAGAACAAAAACATAGTGTGCTGAAAAACCTTCCAGGTATCCGTCGTGACCAGAGCGTGTGTAGCGTGTGTTTGTCGAGTTTGTAAACTTTAACATTAGCCAATTCAATAATTTGTTCATGTTATATATGATCCACAACATGTATGTATTTTTGTGTAAGTTAAAATGAAAATGTAACTCTGCACCAGTTAGCTGGTGTTAACTGACAAAATGATTCCCATGTCTGGAAGAGCGAAATCTCGTTGGTGGTTGTCATTTTTTGACAAAATACATCTTGACCGTTGGTCCGTGAGGGGAAACCAGCTGACCTTGTGCACTAGTGACAACAGATGCAGGGTCTCAGCACTATGGAAGCTGAAAGTCACAAGTGGAATCAGGGAGTTTAGCACCAACAACGCTGTACTTGCCAAAACCCGAAGAGATGCAAAGAGGACAGAGCTTTCAGAAAAGAAACTGGTAGGTTACCACCAAGAATATATCATTTACAAATATAGTTCTGGTTTGTTTTAATGATTTGTTGTACTAGCGTTACATAGAATTCTACATCACGTTTAAGTTGAGTTTTTCCAGATGACCCCTTTACTTGTACCAGTTACTTCTGAGAGAGGCTATTAATATGATTCTTATGTCATACTTTGCGTCATATTGTTCAGAGGAGGTAGAGTAGCCAATACTCAGGTAAGAGTACTGTTACTTCAAAATAATGTTACTCAAGTAAAAGTAAAAAGTACTCATTCACATAATTACTGGAGTAAGAGTAGAAAAGTACTGGTGAATAAACTACTCAAGTCCCGAGTAACTGTTTGAGTTTAATATCAGATTATCTGTTTAATTTTGTGGTAATCTGGCAAAAAATAAAAAGATAATAAAAGGATTTTGATATTTTCAAAAGATAAACTAAAAACGTATATGACACACAGAGGTGGTAAAAGTACTCTTACTCTTTCTAGATTTCCAAGATGTTAGTCAAGTAAGAGTACAGTTACTTCAAAATATTACTAAAGTAAAAGTCAAAAATATTGTGCAGTAAAGCTACTCTATGGAGTACAATGTATTTAAAAAGTTACTCAAGTAACTGTAACTTTACAAATGTTAAACCCTCCTCTGATAATGTAATAATAATCAGTTTGTTTGTTATATTAGACCCGGTACTTTGTAGACCATCGTATTGTGAAACTGGTGGCCGGGTCAGGTGGGAAAGGTGCATGCAGCTTTCACAGTGAGCCTCGAAAAGAGTGGGGTGGACCTGATGGAGGAAATGGAGGAGATGGAGGCAGCATCATCATCAAAGGTAAGAGACTCATTACATTTAGACAGGACAGATGTTTTAGCTCAGTGCAATACTATCACCTATACTTTGTCTATACTTTCAGCTGACCGGTTTGTTAAATCACTTGCGCAAGTTGTTCCGGTTTACAAGGGACAGAACGGACAGTCGGGGAGTAGCAAGAATTGTTATGGTCGTAATGGTATTCAAACCTACATTAGTGTAAGTTTGTATACAGATCAAAAGTTGTAAACTAATAACACATATATTCAGTGTATTTTATATATTGTTAATATATTTTTAAAGGTACCTCTAGGCACCATGGTTAAAGAGCATGGAAAAACAATAGTAGACCTCTCTGAGCCCGGCCAGGAGTACGTGGCTGTATTTGGAGGGGCTGGGGGTAAAGGGAATCGTTTTTTTCTGTCCAATGAGAACCGTGCCCCAACAACTGCAACGCCTGGAGAGCAGGGTGAGGAGAGGGTCCTTCAGCTGGAGTTACGCACAATGGCACACGCTGGATTGGTCAGTAAAGGCGTTTCTTTAAGAATACAAGTAATTTATCATTCAAAACCAAGTGATTCTATTTTTTAATTGACAGGTTGGTTTTCCTAATGCTGGGAAATCATCGTTACTAAGAGCTATCTCAAATGCAAAGCCTGCTGTAGCTGCTTACCCCTTCACCACCCTCCGGCCACATGTAGGAATTGTCACCTACAGGGATCATGAACAAGTGGCAGGTATTTGAATTATAAACTGTTATTTTTGAATCACTTTATTGTACACTTTATGTGAACATCTTCTGGTCTCCCACTCTGTAGTTGCTGACATCCCAGGCATCATTCGTGGAGCCCATTTGAATCGAGGCCTGGGCCTTTCTTTTCTCAGACACATAGAGCGCTGTCGATTCCTCCTGTTTGTGCTGGACATCTCTTCTCCAGAGCCCTGGACTCAGCTTGAACACCTGCGCTATGAAGTAGACCAGTATGAGCCTGGCTTGTCAAACCGGCCACAGGCAATCATAGCCAACAAAATGGACCTACCTGATGCCAAAGAGAAGCTTAAGACTCTGAGAAGCCTTGTAACGCAAAGGGTTATTCCAGTATCTGCTCTTACAGGGCAGAACACAGAGGAGCTCATACTCCATCTAAGGGAGCTTTATGATGGCTATCTGCAAGAAAATTGTAGTGAAGATGAAAAAGCTAACAGATGGTAACAAAGGTAGTTCATTTTCCTACCTCAAAGATGTCATGCTGCAGATGTTAAATATCTTAAACTGGTAAATAAATGCAACACAAAAAAATACATCTAATGCCGCATCTAACAACGCATATACAAGACGCTTAGAGTAGCCTTAACTTCCCATTGGTTAGATTGTGTATAGGTAAACATACACTGCATCCTCACACAACCTATTGTTTGCTTTTAATGTTTTCATAATAGAGTCATGTTCTGAAAGAATCCAGCAGAGGGCGCATACTTTACATTCAAACAAATAAAACGCAAAAGTACTAAACATTATGACAACTTTTTACAAAAGCCTACTAATAATCTTATATTTGTCCTTTTAGAATAACAAAAACCTATAGAACAATTTTGTTTTTCAGCACTGGAGAATAAAGACGCTCTGTCAAGAGAAGATCTGTGGATTATAAAAGTACCAATGCACAGCTACCTTGTTTGAATTATTACCTCTACAAGCTGTAATTATTGTTAGACACAGACAGAGTTTGGGACACATGCCAGCGCCTTTTGTACAAACAGAACCAGTTTGATCAGTGAAGTTCGTGAGACTTAAGAAAGCAAAATATATTTGAGTAAACAATGTTTCTTCATTTTTTTTTTATATATTTTGAAAACACATTTTTTACATTCTCTCAAGACTTGACACCCCTTTTATAATCATTATATGAAGTTGGTTTGATTGAATTATTATTTCACTGACCTTTGACCGGTAACACCTGTCACTGTGGATCCTTTTCAAGACCATATATGTAATGTACCTTTTTTGTTACGCTGTATTTAAGACATGTCCTGAAATAAACGAGAGAAAGTTTCTCTGATCAGAGATATGGGCAAGGCCAATCGTCTTAAAACTAGTTAAAGCAGAAGTTTCAAGAAATCACATTCCACAATTAATTCATTTTCTCTGTGTCTTATGAGCTGTGGCAGTGGTATGTCACTTGACTACGATGACAAAATAAAGATTTATTTTTTTTAAAGCATACGTACCAGTTACAACATTTTAACACTTCAGAGTGACTTCACACTTGAGACAGGCCAGTTCAGGAAGCTTAGACATTTCTGTACATGTATGATCAATGGTACAGATGCAAAGTAAGACACTAACTAAAGAAGGGCATAATTTGAGGGGGAACAAAGGGGAACATGGATTAAGTTTAAATGTTATATAATATATTCATATAATTAAAAGTATATAGATGAATGGCCAAAAATATACATAATATACACTACATAACATTTAGCCACAACATGTACAGTATTCTGATGGTTTTGTAAAAGTTTGAAGCTCCTGACCTTTTCTTTCTGCCTGATGTAGAAGCAACAGGTCCCCCCAAAATCCTGTTGACTATGTGTTTACTCACATTCTGGCTACACAAATTCACCACTGGTTACCAGTAAAACACAACCATATACACTAATAGAGATTTTTAGCACCATTATGCTATGCACCAAATATGGACCATATAATCATAGAACTTTGAAATTAGCATTTTTTTTTGTCTACTAGTTTACTACAAGATGGGCATACACAATGAGCATACACAATGAGCATACACAATGAGCATACAAGACGTATAGAAGAAACATCCCTGCTTCCATTTGCACAGAATAGCAATAAATTGGCTAGAGCTAAAACACCCATGTAATACTGTCCTTATTGTCAAACTCCAAATCTATTTCTAGTTAATTCACTGATAAGAAATTGCATTTTACAGCACACAAAAAAAATCATTCACTCATTTTAAAACTATTGAATGAATTGCATTTACATCCATCTTCCTGCAATACAAAAAACGTGATGAAGTTAACTCCATTTTATGGACCAGTGCCACTGTTCAGATTTCAGTGCAGTTAAGGACTTCCAAACCTCGTAATCTTACATCTTCTTTTTCCAAATATCCATACGTTTGGCGCCGTCACTCAAAACTATAAACATTAGCAAAAAATGTCTTCTCTTGTAAAATCATTTTTCAGTTAAGTTCTCAAAAATGTATGTTCTTTTCCTGAAAGGCCTGTTGGCAGACCGCTCCTAGGGTCTTGAACTTAGGATCCAGATCATTTAGAAACTGCAGATCATCTAAGTTGCCCATTGAAAGCTGGTCCAGTGACTGGCACAGGCTGCCCTCTCCTTCATAGGCATACTCATGGGGATGGTATACATCCTCTTCAGCTTGGGCTCCTGACATCACTTGCAGTTTCTTTTGCAACAGACAAACAAATTATGCACATTATAGCAATAACACAACAGTGAAGTGTCAGCAACACATCCTCGTCTTATCTTACCCTGTGAATGTGATCAGCAATGTGCTGGTTGGCCTGAAGACTATAGCGACCATGCCGTGAACTCTGGTCAAAAGAAGTATGTCACATTTAGAAATATATATTTAATGATTTCTGTACTATTTTAGAGTATTTGTTGCATCCTTCTTATTAAAGACTATATCAGTAAAGCGGTCAGCTTACCTGGTAGGTGCCTGTGCGAATATTCCAAGTATTCTACATGGAAAAAAAAAAAAAAAAAGTTTTTGTCTTACTTTGTATTGAGAATGAAGTCTGTAGAAAATCTTTCTCTACTGTATAAAATTGTATTATTATTATTTATTTGATAGATGACAGATTTAGTGAAATCTTGAATAGAAAATATCTTGAAAATGTTAAATTTTTTGTTTTGTTTTGTCATGTTTAAGTATTCACTCACCATGTTGTAACTTCCATTGCTTCTCATTGTGTTCCCTGGACGCATTCCCAAAGTGCTCATTTTATCTTCGTAATTCCTCTATATAGAAATGAAACTAATGAGAAATCTCTGAGAAAAATACCATGGGATGTTTGTTGTTACTCACTTTGTATGCGGAGTTGTGAATGTCTATTTCCTCTCTTATCATAGTAGTTGTTACAGGCTACACATACAGAGAATGAAAAGTCTTAAATAGATGCATTTAAAACAGATTCCATATATATCGAACCTAAATAACCCCGGCACTGCAAGTATTTTGTTCACGTGAATACAAAATTCCAAACGCTTGACTTATATTGACTATCAGTTAACACTTTACAAACCCTGTTATTTCAGGGTTTCAACACCTGTTTCAACGCCTGCCAACATGTCAGGTTTTATTCACAAGACTTTTCATTGAGTCAAGCAATTGTACAAGCAGTATATTAGCCAGAATACATTTGTAGCCTTTGTGCATGAATTTGTGTATGGCTGTGTCATGTACCTGAATACTGTATTGCTTTTGGCCATCGAGTACAGTCTCATTGTTTGTTATAGTTGTTGTCAGAAACATGGAGGGTTCAGCCTGGGAAATGCAGGAAGTCATAAATTCAAATTCTGCTTGTAGGTGCAGATGACACACCCTGTGTAGTGATTTGCGTGTACATATGGTTCGTAACACACCTTGCATTCCGAACTGCCGCCTTCTTGATTGTACATAATGAGGGTCTGGTTTCCTTCGTCAAGCAGAGAGTTGGGGATCTTCTGAAACTGCTTCCCACAACGGCATACAAACACTAATAACAATACTGCAGAGAAAGAATGTAGTTTGGAGATATTTTCACATGTATCATGACATTAAAATGATCAAACACATTTTCTGATGAGATTTTTTTGGAGAAGTACTTACACAAAAACAGGAGAAGTGCACCAAGGATCAGTCCAATGGCTGGTCCTCCTACATTCACTGAGAGTGACTGTTTCAGACAGACCCCTGGTTCTCCACACTCACACACCGTCACTGAGATTGTTTCTTTGTTGATCATGTTCTGTTGGTCCTGAATGACCAGCGGGATCGAGTAATTACCTAAAGCTAGTGGCTTTGCCATTATGAGTCTGCCTTCGTTGCCTGGTTAAAAAGAGATGTGTGTTATGTTTTATTATCAATACAAAGTAACAATTCAAACAGTTAGTTTGTGTACTAACCAATTGCGGGGTTCAGCTTCCAATTCTCGTTAATGTTTTTGTCTTCGTCATCCAATTCAAAAGAAAAAGGTCCACTGTATGGGTGGGCATCTAAATCTTGGACCCTCAATGGGATTTCGTAATCATTATCCACACAGAATATGGCACTGTTGTTGAGCAGCGTGGGCTTGTGGTCATTAATGTCCTTCAGGTGAATTAAGACAGTACCAGTACCTGTGGCTTGAGGATCACCTACACAAAATTGCAAACATTTTGTTTTGTTCATGTATGCTGTTATGTAGTAGTACCGTTAAACTCTTACCATCATCCACAGCAGCAACAATAATTTTATAAATATTTTGATCATTTACAAAGGGTGACTCTCTGTCCATCTTTTTGATAGTCGATACTTTCCCAGTATTTGGGTCAATTTTCATCCAACCAGCAGGATCTTCCAGCAACAGAAATCTAAACCCAATCAAACAATTCAGCAGCATAGTTAATAGTTGTCTAGATTGTCAAAGATATTAATTAAATAGATTACAAGGCATATGTGAATTACTCACTTAATGTTGGCTATATCTGAGTCGACATCGGTAACTTTTGGCGTGAACAGCAACCTTCCTGGTGGCTCTTCCTCCTTTTCATATACATTTGTTGTGTCTTTATCAAAGTGAGGTGGATCATTCACATCTATGACTTTTACTGTAACATTGACTGTGTTTGGTGATGGAGCTTTTCCTGGATTTGTTTTGCAAAAAAATAAAGGCTCTTCATTTTCCACTCCGATTTGTAGAGTATGGAGCGTTGTCCGTTCAAAGTCCTTACCCTGAAAGTAAAAGTGTTTTATTTGGAGCTTTTGCACCAATATATAAAGTCTTTACCTTGACCACTGAAAGGATACCCTCATTTGTTACAGGGTCAGTATCAATTTTGTAGTTTTCGTTCTCATTCCCACTAATAAAAAAATATTTGGCGCGCCAACTGGGAGTCTTAGGAGTATCCTTATCCTCGACTGCCACCCTCAGAAAATCCTTCTTGGTGACCATTTCATCGACTTCACCATAGTACTGCAAATATACAAGATTTTAGCCTTTGCCATAACATTTTTACTAAACAGCTTTCAAGCATTCTTACCTGAGAATCCTTAAAGGTTGGGAGATGAGTGTTGGAGTCCTTAACAAAGTACGTTATTGCTGCCGTGGAGGACAGAGGTGGTGTTCCATGATCTGTTACTTTAGCAATAATATCATACCTCTTTGCTTTCTGAAAGACATATTAAAAATGGTTGTCACAAGTTACTCAAATCCAGTTGCCAATTCATTTAACAGGCTTACATTGTAATCAAAACAGCCAGTGAATTTAAGTTGAGAAGTTCTGTCGTCTAGTCGCTCCATTACAATCTTAGGCTCTTTAGGAGTTTGTGACACCATGCTAATCGTCATTGTTGAGTTTGGAGAATTTGGTTGGTCCAGGTCCGATGTTTGTAGCTGCCCCGGTAGGAAACCTTTAGGGAGAAATAAAGAAATATGTTAGGGAATAGATGCACTGTAACCCAGGCAATGGTCTCTTTGTGTAGGTGTAGTCACCTTCTGTGATATTTTCAGGGATATGCTCAATGACCCTTGGTTTGTCAAATTTGGGTTCGTTGTCATTTATGTCCTTGATTTCCACATCAAATGACAGTTCCTTGTCAATTGGTTCCTTTGTCTCTTTGTTCAAGATGTCAAACTTGATCTGCAAATGAACCATTAAAATATTAGTAACAGAAATAATTCTATTTATGAATATTTATGAGTGTTGAATAATCCTTATATCTCACGTGGAAGAGGCTTTTCTTCTCTCGGTCAACAGGTTTGTGAGCATAGACTTGGCCTGTGTTTTCGTCGATAGAGAACACTCCCAGCGGCTCCTCTGTCACACCTGAACCACTGATCTTAAACAAGTGTTTGGCTACAGTGCCTTGTTTGTCATTGTACATCTATTGGAATCACAAAATTTTGGCATTAGGGTTGAAGTTGATACTGATAACACTGGATACTGAATAAAGGTTAATATTGGATGAAGCTAAATATTTATTGTTAAAACTTGGATCAAAGAACTAACCTGGGATATTTCTTTTGGGAATGGCCCTTTATCTTCTTCTGTTAGTTCAATTGTAGACAAAACCCATCTTCGTTTGGCACGTTGAAGGATCTCTTCCTGTTGACAAATGAAAAGTCAAGTCATATTATTGATTCTGTTTCTACTGGTAAGTAGAAAGTAGGTAAATTAAGATTTGAAGTTACCCGTTTGGTGCGTCGACTATATCCTGGGTCCGAATATGACAGTGTAATCCATGCAACCTTAGAAAAATGAACACAGACTTTATATACTGTATGTATGCATATATGTATTCTGTATGTCTCACATGATTACAGGTAGTAGAATTGAAAGTTGCTGTTATGTGTTTATCGCATGTGTGAACACAATAACTCAACAACTAATTGCCGAATCAGCTTTCAAGTTTTGCACAGATCATAAAGATGCTGAACTGTATTGATTTGGGCACTTTTACAATGAATATTAATGAAAAAATTACCTAAAGCTAAAACGCAATAACTCAAAAAGTATTTTCCTGATCTTTTTAAACTTTTCTGAAAAGGTACATATCATGAAGACACACTTACTTTGGCAGAGAGCAATGAAACTTGGTACAGTGATTCTCCACAGTGTACCCAACATAAAATATTATTATGACCCCGCCCTACAACAAACAGGAAGTCGGCCATTTT
>JAVQKC010196545.1:0-10036 GCA_036025475.1 Philypnodon macrostomus | reverse complement strand
ATTGGTCCATAACTGTCTGTTCTGTCACACCATTGGTCCATAACTGTCAGTACTGTTACACCATTGGTCCATAACTGTCAGTTCTGTCCCACAATTGGTCAAAACGGTCAGTTCTGCCACACCATTGGTCCATAACTGTCTGTTCTGTCACACCATTGGTCCATAACTGTCAGTACTGTTACACCATTGGTCTATAACTGTCAGTTCTTCTACACCATTGGTCCATAACTGTCAGTAGTAGCATATCATTGGTCCATAAGTGTCAGTAAAGCTCTAAGGCTAATCTTGAACCCAGTCTTGCACAAGGACCACACCAGCTATATTTCACAAGCTGCAGTGGGAGCGATAACCTTATCACATAATTCATACCGCCGTGGAAAAGTCATATAAAACCTGCGCGTTGTCATGGCGACACAGATGGTCATGTGACCCAGCGAGCGGCCATTTTGCAGATTTACAGCGGATGTGTTATTGTTCTGTGAGTTCATTAGTCTCGCAACCGACAGCAGGCATAAAGCACGCCACTGCTCCTGACGCTTTCATTTGGTTGAGCCATAAATCTGCCGTGACGGGAATATGACGAGACAAAAGGTTGAAAAAGAGTTTTTACCACACCACCATGAAGAAGAGACCATCATAACGCATCAAAATGTCATAAGCACTTCTATTGCATTTAGCTAAAACAAGAAATATTAGCCTTTAGAGGTATGCATCATTTGACATTTGTGAGTGTTTTGGCTGTTTAACCCACTGAATTAAGGCTAATCCCCACAACTATGGGCCTTAAGTGGGGGAAGGCAGTTGCTAGTAAGTTGCAAAGCTGACACAGCCAAATGATTTTTATTCTCACTTTTATTCACTCCATGGTGAACCCATGGTAACACAAGGTTATAAAAATCTGAATCAAACTATACCATAAATAATCAATACATTTAGACTATGATTTGAACATGAACATTCATGGGTTGTTCTCTAAGCAAACGCACATATTCTTAGACAGTAAAGACTGTGAGAGCTGTGTCTCCAGAGAAATGCATTGTGGGTAATTCATCCATCATTGTCCTGTCAATCATCTGTCATGTTCCTCTAAGCAGTCATTTCACACTTTAATAACCAGCTCGCTACTTCACATGCTCACATGTATCACCTCAAAACAAACTGATGTTTACTTTACAGACTACATCAAGATTAAACCAGTTCTAAACCAGGATTAAACAGGGCTAAACCAGGACTAGACATGGTTAAACCAAGTGGTACCAATGTAAACTAAACCAGCAAACAGGGCTAACCCAAGACTAAACCAGGATTATCAGGGCTAAACCAGAACTAAACTATGATAACACATAACTAAACCAGCCCAGGATTAAACCAGGATTTTAGAAAAGGCTAAATTAGGATTGTACTAAATGGACTAACTCAGACAGGGCTGAACCAAACAGGGCTAAACCAAACAGGGCTATTCCAAACAGGGCTATACCAGGATAAAACAGGGCTAAACCAAACAGGGCTAAACCAGGATAAAACTGGGCTAAACCAAACAGGGCTAAACCAAACAGGGCTATACCAGGATAAAACAGGGCTAAACCATAAAAACAAGTGATAGATGGTAGGTAAGATGTTGGTGAAGTTTGTATACGTCCAAGTGAAGTTCATTTCAGTGGTTCAAGAAACAGCACCTGTAAACATCTTCCAAATTAAACCTCTGAAACCAAGGTAATAAGGCCTAAACCAGATGAGGTTAAACCAAGAGAGGTACCAAAAGTAAAGCAGGAGTAAATTAGGATTAACATAGTTAAACCAAGACTAAACCAGGATTAAACAGGGCTAAACCAGAACTTAACCAGGACCAAACCAGTACTAAACCAGGAATAAATTGAAGAAAACCAGAACTAAACCAGTATTAGACAGGGCAGAACCATAAATAAACCAGGATTAAACATGGATAAACCAGAACTAAACCATAGTTTTTTAGATTATTTTGGTAATCTTTAAGAAGACAGAAAAAACTCTCACCTGAACTAAACCAGAGTTAACTAGGGTTAATCAGGAATAAACTAAACCAGGATTAAACCAAGGTTAAACTAAACATCTAAGTGATATGCTTCGGTTGGAGGCCAGAGAGACTTTCTCTTAAATCCTAGTCTCTTCTGTCTTCATCAGTGTCATCATCAGTGGATCTTTCTCTGACTGATACCCCCCAGAGACCCCTCCCTTGCCGGGGCCCGACCTGTGCTTCTCCCATGAGACCACCATGGGGAAACCAGCCATCTCTGTAAATACTGCTCATGTGTGCTGTCCTGACCAAAGACATCAATGTTCTGGACAATTTACATTATGACACACATGTTGTTGATGATAGTATGAGTCTGACGTGTATGTGAGGCATTGAATGCACCACATGGCTTATTTGAATATAACACAAAACTCTCAGACCTTATCAAAACCACATTAAAGATTGTCAAGAGTGTCAAAAGAAAATCATCAGCCATACACCATAGTCTATCTGGAATCAGAAGTCCTTAGGCAGAGTTTGAGAGACTGCCCTCGGGCCGCAGGTTCAGGCTTCCTAAATGCAAACTTAATAGATAGAAATGTTCTTTTATTCCATTATCTATCATGTTCGTTAATGCAAACGACACAGGAGCACTTTATGACTCTAACCAACAATTGCCCTTTACAGTTGTATACTCTGTGCACATATTTATAATCAGACGTGTTTATTGTTATTATTGTGTAGTCTGTCTGTATGTTTGTTGTTAGGGAGCTCCATGCACCTAAGAAAAATGTCCCCTATAGCCTAACCTAACAAATGTACTCACTGAAGTCATAAATCTAAATCAAAGGAATCTTGGAAGCGGGCGTCTAAAAATAAAATACAAATATTTTACATTTTAGTTTACTATGCACTGTAAATTCTGGGGAACAAAACAGAAATGCTAATTGTTAATGCTTTGTCCACTCACTGCTTGTCTGACCAATAGTATTTTTTCCTGAGCACCACATGGCTGCATTTGAACATGATGATCCCTGACAGAGCTTTGCACAAATACTTAGTCACTAAATTAATGAGATGTACAGAATCATGGAAACAAATGTCAGAAGAAAACATAGTGTACATTTTATAGCTCACTAGGCCGTGTGATATTTCATTAGTAATCGGAAAAATTCCAAAATAAACAAAATTGATGTAGCCATAATATAGTTGTTTACATGAGACATTGAAAGCACCATGTGGCTTTATTTAATAGTATGATAAACCCTGTATGACACAATATCATAATACCCAAGGTCTTCAATCACTATGAAGAAAATATTGTATTTTTAATGTACACATATTTAGTTCACTAAGCTACGACAGCGTAGTACTGCCAACTGAGTGTGAATATCACATTATAACAAGATCATGTTTTCACATGATACTGAAATGTCAAGATACTAAACATATCTTGTTTAAATGTGTGAAACAAAATTGAAAACAATGCGCACTTTAGCATATTAAAAGTAACAATGCTGTAGGCTAGGACCATAACAAACTGAAATGTGCTGTCTTTTTTGAGACCCTTATCTGATCCATAAGCAGCCTTTCTGTTTGATGGCTGTGTTCCTTTGACTGGCACACACTGTTCCAATGTAGCAGTCTGCTGATACTGGAAGGCCAGCAAGAATGGGTCAACTTTTCTGGAGTCTTCCCAGAGGCCGAGCTCCGAGGGCGGGCTCTGTTTGTTATGCGTTTATGAACATGTTCTGATTTCACGAGCTTTATGTGTGTGCAGACCCCGAGGCCCTTCAGAGACAATGATCAATGAGACAGTGACTGAGGGCTCTGGGGAGAGGAGCCAGCATGTCTTCTCATTAGATGACCACAGAACCCCGGGGGCCCACGGACCACCCATTAAACAGAGCGGGGATACAGGACCAACACTGACCCCAGGGAGGCTGAAATATCACTGCCTTTATTAATTTGTTTGTGTTATCATCTGAACATGATGGCTGTCAGACTGATGCTGTGCTTTTCAAGGTATCCAAAGCATTTTGACTATTGACTTGGTTATTAGTACTGGTGGTGGGGAGCTACCTCTATAGCCATAGTTGCGTGGATGTGATGGGACAGAGGAGCATGAGATGAGATAGGGAGATGGATTAGCTGCTTGGGAAGTGATGGGGTGGAGGAGGGCAGCTGATGAATGGGAGACATAGGTAGTTTAAATAAGGGCAGCTGAGCAGTGATTGGCTCAGTGGATGAGGAAGTAGAATGTGATTGGCTGAGATGAAGTGAGGCATGGGACAAGACAGGGGAATAGTCTTCCTGGTTGAACTTCCACATTCATCTTCATCAGTCACACCAACACATTAACATAGCCAAGGACGCAATTGATAATAAAAAATCACAGGTGCCATAGTTGACAGCAGGTTTAACAATGCATTAGACTATATTAACGAGGTTCTAGTTAATCCTGGTTTCTATTCTGGTCTGAACAGGAACTGGGCTGTGAAACAGATTTAAGGGATCAGACATGATAATGCCTCAATCAACACAAATTACTACTATGCCAAATTAAAATATATATGGAAAAATAGCATGTAGCAGAGTAGTTGTTGACCCTGATGCTAAGCAAAGAGGCTGTGGGACAAATTCTTTGGCGGGCGAGTGCGGTATCCCGGCTTTATCCAAACATCCAAAGACATGAATGTTGTTGAATTGTGGACTCCAAAATGCTATAGTGAATATGTGTTACAGTAAATCAGTGTTTCTCAAATAGTGGGTGCGATTACAATAAAGTGTAATTGCACTTCCACTACAGTAGTTGGCAGTGGTGCTCTCATTGTCAGAGTGTGCGCAGGGAGTATTAACTATTATTAGTAGGGTTTTTTTGCACCAATATAATATAAGAGACAACATGATTTATTTTTTTAACAGGGATGAAAAGAAAGGCGGAGAGAGACCAAGATAATGAGACAAAAGCAAGTCACCCGAAAGCTAAGACGAGGAAATATGACGAAGCGTATGTAGCGCTTGGCTTCACTGTGACTACAGTGGGAGACGAGGAAAGACCAGTGTGTTTACTGTGTCTAAAAATGTTGGCAGCGGACAGCATGAAGCCAAATAAATTTAGGGTCCACTTACAGACATTACACCCCAATCACTCTGATGAGCCGCGGGAGTTTTTTTACAGCGAAAACGTCCCGAATATTGCCAACAATCATCCCGCTCTGTGAATGCTACATCAGTAAACCAACGAGCACTGTTAGCATCATATAAGGTGGCGTACCAAATTGCTCAGTGCAAAAAAAACCCCACACCACAGAGGAGCTGATACTGCCTGCTGCATTAGCTGTAAGTTGAACTATATTTCTTTAATGTCAATAAGGATAATGTTATGCAGATGTGCAATTGTATAGACAAATTATATTATTTATAGTCGCGGCAGACAGTGGGGGGCGCAAAATGTTTTCTTCTTGCTAGAAGCAAGAATATAATTGAGAAGCACTGCAGTAAATGATGTCTGTCTGTCGAGCCAATATTTGCTGGGAATAGCTCCACCTTAAAAGAATGAACTTTATGCAAAAAATACTCAACGGAATTGAATGAAATTTTCAGGAAAGTGATTATGGAAATGATCCGTGGAAATTAGCTGCCTTGGCAGTGGTCTGCGTATTCTGAGAGACAAAAAGTCATACTTTGTTCCTTATATGCACCTGGTTTTCAAAAATCTGGTCCACGGATCACTAGTGGCCCCTAAACACCCCAATATGGAGCGTAATTCAGTGTTTCTAAAATTACCACGACTCCGACTAACAGATTTTGTGTGAAAAACAGATTCTAGTTCTTGATGTATCGACCAATCTGAGGGCCACTTTTTATGCGCCTGTCCTGTAAAAAAGTGACCCTGGCTCTAAAACAAAAACCCTTATCATACAGTCCACAGTGTCATTTCATTAACATTTTTATTAACGGAATAATTATTTTTGCACAAATACAAAAATGTGCTTCTAATGTCCAACGCTACGTAAAAAACCAAACATACAGCACAGTTAGGTGGTCTGCAATTTTTTCTATTTGCTAAACACTGCGGTGTGACAGAAGCAGTGTTGCCAGATCTTGTGAGAGAAAAAAGCGACCAAGCCGTTTTGCTGCATTTTAATAGCCTTTTTAGTGCGATTAGTGCCTCCTTCCAAACTTGAGATGTGCAATGGCAACAATGCAGCGATAATACACACTACAGAAGACAGACAAATGGCTAGCTTCATAATGCGACTGTCAATCAAATGAGCCCAAAAAAAAATCACAGCCATTTTTTTCAAGTGACTCCAAAAAAGCCCAGAGCGGACTTGGCAAAGTGTGAACACAAGGCTTAGTGGGGCGTGGGTCAGAGTGATCAGGATGCTGGTCAGGCCCGTGTGTGTGGCTCCTGTTTTGTTGAAGCTCAGGACACAGCTGCTATCCCACGATGTCGCTCACATCACAACGGACATGTTAATTTGGGCAGCACTTCACAGTTTGGATAGCAGGCTCCGGCAGCAGCCACAAGCCAACTGTCAGTTTAATCACAGAGCTCGCACCATGCCACATTCCCGACACTGCATATCTCTGTTACACAAGTGTTTACAAGACCCCATACCTGTGCTCTGACATCTGAGATCACAATATTGAACACGCATATCTGCACTGAAGACATATAGGAGTGGTGGGAAGTAAGTTCCATGGAAATAATTGCAATATGATATACCAAAAATGTCCCAAAAATACATTTTTAAAAAATTGGAAAATTGCTGAGGACAACAGTGTGATAGTAACACTTTGTAATAGTAATGTGAGTTTATAGCTCCCAGCTTAGCCAGCGTTTACAGGTTTACTCTGGGGAACAAATAAATAATAATAATTACTATTAACATCCATTAGCACAAGAGTACAGTCTGTGGCATATTTAGTGGTTTGGGGGTTCAAGGCAAACATGGGCAGGGGGCCCTCTGTGGTTGCCGATTGTTAGTCCTACCTAAATAAAATCTTGGTTTGTCGGTCCACGGCAACCAGGTGGCTACAGAGAAAAAGGGGTCACCATCAAATCCACAAGTAAAATTGGGGGTCCCTTGAAAAAAAGGTTAGGAACCACTGCATTAGAGGACTAACAATTAAGCACACTGAAAGAATAAAATATAATATTAATAAATCAATATGAATATTGAGTTATGAATCTGTGGGACCAAAAAACAATCAAACAATAGTAGACCTTGGGGGTAAGGCTATTATTGGTTGATTGAGGTAGCTTTAACTGTTATTGGTTTATCCTGCTGGTAAATAAGGAAGTATTCTGGAATGAGGAAGTGCTCTGTTGTAAACATTAGCTCTGATGCTAACTAGTTGACTGAGAAAGAAAACTGAAGCAACTATCTGTATTCAATGTCTATGAAGAGGAGAAGACGAGAAGGAGAAAAGAATTATACTAAACTCATTCTCTATTGATTCATATTTAGAGATGCTAATGTTAATCGCCATTGATGCTACCATGGCTCTTTGGGTGCTAATAGTTACACTAATGGTTCAGTTATATCAACAAGTGACTTATAAATAGTCTTTATTATGTTCAAGGCTGCTTTATTGTTGAGTGTGACATTGACAGACACTAGTTTCTGAATTGTTGCATTCTCTGTTATAGGATATAACATTTTTAGCTCATTGACCAGACTGGCTATTCTTCAAAAGATACAATCCACCTATAGATTTTTACTGGCCACGACCTATTTTTTCATGTGTAGTTTATGATTAGCTCATTATATTGTATAGGTTTTACCGTACTTTGCTCGCCAATGTGTTTTTTATGTCTTATTGAGACTGTTAAGAGCTTATCAGTTTGTTAGTCTGAATTGAGATAGTCTGAATTAATTGTATGCAGTATAATAAACAGGAGAAATTGGGTAGTAATTGTGTATGTGTTACTAGCCATAAGTAAAAATCTATCTGCATTTGGCTAAGGGTAATGTCAAGCCCTGATTATTAGTATTAACAAAACTTTGAATTAAAACAAAAAGTCTACATCAGCTACAGAGACTACATCTGCACCTGAAAGCCTCTTGCTATATTGGATGTTTTGAATGTGGCACACAGCTCATGCTCACTCCTGTTCCATTACCTGGACATGTGGACAGCCTCCTCTCAGAGACACTGTCCACTCCGGAGACGGCTGTGCCTCATTAGAGCTGCTCCGTTCACCTCTTAGCTGACCACCCTGACGGCATGCGGCACAGGGCACACATACCAGAGCTCATTACTGCGACCACCAAAGACACAGCCCACCAATCAGTGAAGACGGAGCAAGGTAAGACGAAGAGAGAGAGAGATGAATGAATGATGCACAGAGAAATGTAGCTCGACGTGAAGAAACTAGATTGAATATTAACACTGTCTTAAAAATAAAAATAAAAATAATAATAATTAATAATAAAAAAAAGACTCTCTGACCCTATTCTATGATGTACAGTAATTATTATAATATATTATTAATATCATTATATATTAATATTATTGTTTATATCCCATCCCTGGCTTCCACAGCAACGTCAAATCAGAGTTTGACATTAAACAAATCTTGTCAAATGATTGACCTAAAATACTCAGTGACTTCAACTCTATCTGTTATAACACATGGCTGGAGCCTATCCTAGCAACTATAAGCCTTAGGTGGGGTACACTCTGGACAGTGGCTTGCCTCAGGGTTAATGGGACAGACACTGACAGACAACCATTTACTTCTTGACAAAAATACAAAACTTTCCAAGCAAACGTTCATGAAGTAGTTCACAATAATCATTTGAAACTAAAGGATGAATTTGCCCTCTCCGGGTTGGTGGAGAAGTCCTACCTCAAATGGAGGAGCTCAAGTATCTTGGGGTCTTGTTCACGAGTGAGGGAAGGATGGAGGTGATTATATCTCTCAGCTGGCCTGGGAACGCCTTGGATGCCCCTCGGAAGACCTAGAGGAAGTGTCTGGGGAAAGGAAGGTCTGGGCATCTCTTCTTAGACTGCTGCCTCTGTGACCCGGCCCTGGATAGAAGATAGCAGAAGAAGATGGGTTGGTAGGTGGATGGATGAATTTACTTAAGTAAAGATTTTTTAAGTAACAGTCAAATTTGATAAGTTACACAAACCGATAAAATGAGATTAGATCAAATAAAGTAGAAATAGAAATATGTCTAGAAAATGTTCTGCAGTGAGAAATACTCAAGTCTAAGTTTAGTAATTGCAGATTAGCGCGGCGAGGCAGACATTTTTAATCCAATAAAGTCAGATTATAGCACATCAGAACAGAGTGTACACATTTGCAGACCACACAGTTGAAATCACAACTAGGCCACAAACTGTCATCCAAACTTTAAGCTGCACTACCTGGGCCACAGTTCAGCTCAGTCTCAGAGTGTGCAGCCCAATTCATCCCCTTAGAATGTAAGGTTCTATCTGCGTTCTGACCACTTTTGAGTAAATCCACTTTAAAAAAGTCATGGCTGCACTCCCCTCCTTTACCCTTGGCCTGTGTCTCTCACATAAAGCACACACTGCCTCGTACACGTTCACAGACAGAAGTGTGACGATTGTGAGCAGCGGTCTGGAGTTTTATACTGTGAACTCAAAAAACAAAAATAGCTGTAAATGAACTGTGAATTTAAAAAAAAAACATCAGCTCCCTCACGTTGTTCCCGATAGATTCTAGTTCTGAATATATCGTGGATGTATCGACCAATCAGAGAGCTCCTGTCCCGTGGAAGCGTTCGATTGGTTAAACATTGCCTTCCCTGGCTCTAAAACAAAAACTCTTATAATAAAGACCTCAATTTTTTTTCTCAGACAACTTCTGGTAAACTGTACTATTGATTGAGTCATTGTTTTTGCTGAAATATAAGGTTAAAAAAGCATTTAGTGCAGCTTTAACCCTTTGGGCGCCACGGTCGCAGAACTGCTACATCCACTGATTCCACTGTGGGCGTGTGTCGCTGCACTGCGCCTGCGTCAATGTGCCGGACGTGCGTCGCTTCACTGCGACCC
>JAVQKC010196543.1:0-19489 GCA_036025475.1 Philypnodon macrostomus | reverse complement strand
GTCCCATTGGTAACAGTTGTAGCACGTATGGGCAGACGTACGGGGCAGACGTACGGGGCCGTTTTCGCCGATATACACCTTGCTGTCGGGGACGACAGCACAGGCCTAGTTATAACATAGAGGGGGAACAACTTGCTGAACATATGTGTCCAGACATCAGCCGAAGGTACTTTTGAGTACTTTAGTGAGATCAGTCACCTCAGCTGTCTAACCCAGCATTTATATGAGCTAACATTACATACAGTACACAAATACACTGATTATGCTAAGCTTCCATGTTTAGCCAGTTTAAACTAACAAACCTTTGTAAGATTTTCCAGGAAATGAGCCGTTACACTGCCTCTTTATGAATCAATAAGTCTGGCTGTTCAGGCTGCAGTTAGGGCTGAGGATAGACTGAGAACCACTCCATCATCCCCTCGTCCTGCCTCCTCTGGCCTTCCTCTCTGGAGACTGCTGGGTAGTATTACAGTGTTATACCCTGCAGCTTTTCCTGTGAGGTCACTTTGGGTAGGCAGAAAGCACTAGAGGCCTAATACAAATGCATTGGGCTGCTGCCATAGACACACTGCCTTGTCATTCACAGCACAACAGGAAAGGCATGAGCTGGCCTACTTTAGAAAAACAGATATGCAACTTATAGATATGCAGCTGACATTAGGGATCTTGAGTGCATTCAGCTGTCCAAAACCACATACCAACTCACTTATATTGTGACAGCCGTATCAATATAATACTTACAATTAAGTGTGTTTACTGGTAAATGCTGGTAAGCCTCCTCTATTGTTGCAGCTGCCCTGGGTCAGACTTACTTACACTGCTGTCAAACTGACCCTATACAACCTATCTAATCAATTCCACACACACATAGACAGATGTGAGACTAGATGTGTCTAGCCCAACAACACTATAGACTAATTTGAGTTGTACATGTGATAGCACAAGAGCAGATTTTTATATTTCACTTTTTAAGCAACTACCCGGGGAGGCAGTGAAAAGAGAGCTTGGCCAGTGATCAGAAGGATAAATCCTCCTTATTGTCACATCCAACAGAGAAGAGCAGCCTCACCAAAAACATAATCTTCCTGAGAGCCAAGGCGTTCAAATCTGGATCAATAACCAAAAGCCTTCCTGCCATCACTGGGTATTTTCAGATTGACTTATGCAGGCATTTCTAGCTGCAGCAGAAGCCTTATTGTTGTTGATGTGAAGAGTCTAATAGTGCTGTTTGGCATTGCCCATACACAAGCCCCTGTCCCACCGGAAGCAGACAGACATTGCAGACGACAAACTCAAACTTGACTGACTAATTCAATCCAACTAACTTGACTGAATTTACTTATATTTCATACAGGCTTGTTCGATTAAAAAAGAGTTATGGTTCTCACACTGTGGTACAGGTATCACCGGTGGTACATTGGCTCCTGGTTTAGGAATTAAGAGCCAGGTTTTTTCCTGTTTTAGTGCTGCTTTGATAGGAGAGGGGGTGACTTTGATGTGTGGACCACTTTTCAGGACCTGGATTAGTCCTTGTTTAGACCTGGTTTAGTCCTGGTTAAGCTCTTGTTTTAGTCGTGAATAGAGAGTGTAGATACACGCTAATGTATTGAGATATATACATTCTTTAAGTACATTTGGCAACACTGCAGTGCTTATGAAACATCATTACAATTCTGGGGCAAGGAAAAAAGTGTGCAATAATCGAGTACACAACTCTTTAAAAAGCATTCAACAGTTTTGGTAATTATAGACTCTTAATGACATCTTTTTGAGAGGCTAGGAACTGTATAAAAACTACTTGTGTTCTGCTTCACGGTAAAAACACGGTAGTCCTGGAGAATATTTATTGCAGAAGTGGTCTGTCAGTGAGGTGTGCTGTGTTTGGCACATCATCACTGCATCTATCTATCAAATAAAAACATCAAGTTGGCAAGCAGTGCCAGTATTTACCTATAGAACTACTTTTTTCCAGGAGCATTGACGATGTGACAAACTCATTCTACCGCAACATCTCTATGCATAAGGGAAACTGAATAACATTTAGCCCTGGTTATTTCCTGATGTAGACCGGCCTTGGTTTAGACCTGGTTTAGATCTGGTATAGTCCTGGTTCAATCTCAGTTTAGTGCTGGTGTGGTCAAGGGTTAAATCTGGTTTAGACTTATGTCTTATACATTTTTGGATAGTGAACTGAATTGTGAACTCAGTAGTGCAAATGACCAGTCAGTTACACGTCTACTGTATATGGTCTGACTGGTAATTTATTTCTGGTACAACCTTTTAGATATAATTGCAAAACCAGGACAGGAGGTAAATTCATGTAAAAAGTTGCAGTGGTTTGCTAATGGTGAAGGATTAATTGAAGTAATTATGGACATGACTGTCTCTCCGGGGGCTTGTGGTGGAGCTTGTCTTACATCAATCACACAGCTCTCGTTTCGGGGACTGCAGTACACATTACTTTAGCAGCACTAATCATTCATCATGCTGCCAAGGCCTGCTAAAGTCAACCAAAGTTTGAAAGCACTGCTGATGAGATGCTGTCAGGAAAAACGAAATTGAAGCTTGTGTTGTTGCGGCGACTGATGAGGTGGAGGCATAGAGGCTGTGATCAAAGCAGTTCTAAACAGATACAATGCTATTTTGGGCTTTTAAAAAAACAACACATCTGCTTCTTGTCTTTCCTTCATCAAAGTAAAAAGAAATAATGTAGCCCAGTGGTTCTCAAACTGTGGCACAGGGACCACTGGTGGTATTTGGGCTCCTTCTACTGGTACAGGGGAGTCTTTTTCAGTAACCAAGTCTATAGTAAGGGGGCTTGAATTTGACCTGGTTTAGACCTAATCAAGTCCTGGTAAATTTTGGTTTAGACTGGGTTTAATATTGCATTAAAATCTACCTTAAGTCCAATATCCATTCACACCACTGTCACATACACATTCATAAATAGGCATTGCCCAAGGATGGAATGACCATATGAACTGGTAGGAGTCAAAATGTGTTAAGCGGAGGGCTCCCACATGTGTTAGACTAATCTCTCTATGCTTACCCTGCACCAGGCAGAGGAGCTTTTTATTATGATGTATTTTTTATTGGTATGGTCTGCGTCACTGTGAGGAAACATGTCTGGGATTAGCTGGAGTTAAAAATGCAATGTAGTCTAGAGCAGCAGGAGGAAATCACTTCTCTGTCTGCTCTCTGTCTATATTAAAATACTCAAGGTCAAGAGTTCAACCGAGAGTGGAGGAATTGTTAACCTCACCGTACCAGCTCAGTGACTTAACATAATGTCCTGATCATGTGGTTTTGTAGAACATGATTTCTCCAGTGAGCAGAAGATAAAGGTAAAAAGTAAACGCAAGAACTGTACTGAAAAACTGATGCACGATTCTTACATGGAAGCAGTTTGGGAACAATGCTTCCCCATAGAAAATAAAACAGTTATTTTGACACAGTTTGGGAGCAACACCTACACTGTGCTGTACACCCACCCTCCCATAGTTCATTGTTCGTTGTGATGTTTATTTTATATTAGCTCCACCACACCATGTTATGTGATTGTCAAGGGGGGGGGGGGTTGAAGTCTGGAGTATAGTTAAGACCTGGTTTAGACCTAATTTAGACATTTTGAGTCTTGGTTATGTCTGGTTTAAATCTAGACTCTAGATCTAAACCAGACATAACCAAGACTCAAAATGTAAAATATAACTCTAGATTCTAGAGTTAGTTCTGATTTTAGTGTAAAATGATACTTTAAGTTGGAAAGCCGAATGTTATTTGGAGTGGTACATGTCAAATCAGATGATTGTCATTGTGTCATTGTCTAGTTTTGTAATTGTGAGGCAATTGTCATGTGATTCCTATATTTAAGCACAAAATGTCAATCAAAAATAAAAACAGAACCAATAAATGGTGCTAACCTTAGCTTTGCCCGTACTCTGCAGAATGTGCACCAACGCACACGCCATCTCCTCCTTGTTCTTCACGCTTATCCCCGGCTCCAGCACCGAGCACAGCAGCATGTAGTTATTAGTGGTGTACTCTGCAAACTCCTTGTACATCTCCATGGGAAGAATGTTCATGCTCTGATAACGGGCCTTGATTCGAATCATAGGCCCGGAAGTCTTGGCTTTGGGGGGGCTGGGCGTGCTGACAGGATACCATTTCTCCACAAATTGCCGACCCGTGACGGACGCGACGGGTATACTGACCAGTCCGATGTAATTGTTCTTGTCTTTCTTCTTCTTCTTGTCCGTGTCTTTGTACAAGTGGGCCGTGATGTTCTTGACCACGGGGAGGTTGTTGAACTCAAAGTGCTCCCCCCAGAACACGTTGTCGGTTTTGAGTTTACACGTGGTGCGGGCGTACAGCGACTCGTCCAGACAGAGTTCGCAGAAGTATTTCTTTTTGGCGGGAAGGTCTTTGGCCTCGATGATCCACAGCCGCAGCAAGTTCTCCACTCTGCGACTGTTGTCCTGAAACACACAACGAAAATACAAAATTCAACATTGAAAATGTGTTTTATAAAAGCACTAGCCACTTTATTAGCCCATTGTATTATCATCTTGTGCCCCTAGTATGTCGTCCTGTGCGTTGAGAGATGGTCTTGATGCATCAGTCTTTGTAATGTTTTTTTTTTTTTTATCTTAAACCAGTCTCTGACCTCTGGCATTAATTAAGACATTTTTACCTAGAGAAATTCTACTAAGTGGATACTGTATCTTTTAACTCTGCAAAAAGCTTTCACTGAGAGCTTCTCATTTAATTTCCATTATAGCAAAAAGGTTATGCATATTTTCATCTTTCAGAACATTACAAAAATAAAAATCTCCAGGCAAATAAAATAAAGGATAAAAGTATCATAAGGTCCACAGTGGGTGAGTGGGTAAAAGTCAGTCTAAATAGTTTCAACAGTTATATAATATAGATGCATTTATGAATGTTGAAAAAACAGGCTACATATTTCAAAACCCACTGAGGGTACGCTCTGAACAACCTTGAAATAAATAAATAAATTATTAAATAAAACATATATATATATATATATATATATATACATATATATATATATGTTTTATAAGTCTTCTTCTTGCTCGTTAATAAGTGTACTCGCCATATGCTCCAGTAATAACCCCTATTGCTATAAAAAGGTAAATTGCTTAATTAAATTTCATTAAAATTGAGTCATTCAGCCTTAGACGCATGAGTGAAAGAGTAGGCATCCAAGAGCTATTAAACAGTAAGTACTGAGAGACGTGCTGTAAATAGTTTTGCCTGAACAACACACATTTTTGTTCAGATAAAAAAACAATCAAAACATCTCAATTGATTATTTATTTTGTATTGTATTGTACTGTATAGTTATTTTTGGTTACTCTGCCAAGGTGGTCATGTTTGTCACAATGCAATAGTCAGATTTTGTTGACATGTTAAAGATTAGATTACTTTTGCGGTGGTAACCCACAAACTTTGATGACACTGTAGAGGCCAAGGGAGGAACTACTATGTATGGCAGATAACTACATCATAAAACAGGGTAAGACAGTCAATTTTAATCAGTTTTAATTCATTATATAAAAAAATAAACAATTGAGATATTTAGATTTTTGGTTGTTTTTTTTATCCAAACAAAAATTTGTTAAAATGTGTTATTTAATAAATAATTAAAAACTGATTCCAATGGACTGTCTGACCCTATTCTATTTATAAACATCAAGACTGCAGCTTTAAGTCCTTGCAGTGTTAAATACGTTAATTTATGATGCTAAAACAATGCAAAGGAACAGAAGGGATATTGGACAGCTTTATGGGTCTAGCAGGCTTAATTGATGGAGTCTCACACCAGGATCCTGAGTTCAAGTTCATGTCTAGGCATAATACCTTTAGCATCAAGTCAACTTCTTTAGCAGATATGTGTGTCCTATGAGTGCTCCTAACTACACTGTCAGTGTGTGTACCCCATCATATTTGCATTGTGTGGTTACAAATGTTGATTGCATCACCCACTTCCTTCACCACCCGCTGATGTAGTCCCAGTCTCACCTTGTTCGGCTGCACCGCTCTCCTCAGGTTCTCCATCCACTTGTCTCTCTCGGCTGACGATCGGCAGGAAAAACATTTGCTTCCCGTTGAGGTGGTGACCTGCCGCGACGACAGGGAGCCAGATTTAATGATCAAAACTATAGGCATCCAACAACCCCAGGAAATAAATAGAACAGAAGCTAAACTTAGTTCCTCAAACCGACTGCAAAGGAGCTTATCAACAATGCACACAGACAGACAATGGCAGATGATATGAATGGACAAAAGAAGAAAGTGCTTGGCAGGGACTGTATCACACCGGAACAGAGACAGAACAAGGACGAGCTAAAAACAGCAAAAAACAAACCTATTAATGCTCCACACAAGATAATGATGATTAGTGGAGGCTTGTGGTCTCCGTGGTATTTAGTGCTGTTTCTTTCCAGTCACCAGAAAAGTATACAAACATAATGCTGCCAGAGTGTGAAGATTACAAAAGAAAAGTGCAGCAGACTCACAGATGTACTCAGCGACTCTGCGGTGATGCTAGGACACTTAGAACACCTTGAGACACTCGGAATAGATTTTAAATAGCATCTAATTTTTGTATGCATCCGAACTTCCCCAAATGGCTTAGGCAGTAGCAGAGGTTTACTTAAATAGAAAAGTAATCTTAAGTTAGAGTATACCATTACTTCAAAATATAATTACTCAAGTAAAACAAATTGACAAATTATTGAAAAAATACTCTTGGGCAAAACACTTTCCAGTCCATTATTTATTGACTCTACAGCCAGTTACTGATGGTAGGAGCATGTCTGAACAATCACACATTCATATAAGTTAAGGTGTGTAAAGTGCCTTGCCCAAGGAACATAAAATCACACCATCAACCTTTCATTATTAGACAACCACTGCTGCCTCAACTATTTGTATTTTGAGAATACATTTTTTCTCATATTAATTGCAGTCAAGTCGAAGATTGAATAAAATATGTCAATGTTTAGTGGAACTGTGTACTTCTCAGCACGCATTGCTGCATGTGCACATACTCCATATCCCCCCCCCTCTCACCTCGAAGCAGTAGTCCTGGCCGAGGATGCTGCTGTGAACGGGCTTGATGATGACTTCGTCCTCCATGCTTAGGTCCAGGGCTTCCACGGCGCTGCTGGGGCTGAGCAATGACTCATGGGAGCGCGACTCCTTCAGCCTGGGCATCAGATGAGACCTGAGAGAGAGAGCGTAGATAGACATGTCAGTCACCATTCAGAGGAGCATATGCACTGTGGGAATAAAGCAGCAGTCATGGAGAGTGTGAAGGAAACGAGTGTGAGGAAGAGGAAGAGGGGGAAGGATGGTCACTTCCAAGTCCTAACAGCTCAACATTTGATTTCAAAACTTCAGTATAATGCAGTAATATGCATCACATTTACTGCTGCAAGAAAAAGTATGTGAACCCTTTCTTACTCAGATTTCTGCATAAATTGGTCATAAAATATGTTCTGATCTTTGGGTCATTGTCCTGTTACATCACCCATCCTCTGTTGAGCTTCAGTTGGCGGACAGACAAAGCTATGTGTGGAGATAAAAAGGCACAGCACACCAACATCAAAACCTCATCCCAACTGTGAAGTATGGTGGAGGGGCATCATGGTTTAACTGTGAAGTATGGTGGAGGGGCATCATGGTTTAACTGTGAAATATGGTGGAGGGGCTTCATGGTTTAACTGTGAAATATGGTGGAGGGACATATCATGGTTTGGGGCTGCTTTGCTGTCTCAGGGCCTGGACGGATTGCTGTCATCAACAGAAAAATTAATTCCCAAGTTTATTAAGACATTTTGCAGAAAACCTAAGACGATCTGTTCGCCAACTGAAGCTCAACAGAGGATGGGTGATGCAGCAGGACAACGACCCAATGCACAGAAGTAAATCAACAACAGAATGTCTTCAACAGAAGAAAATAGGCCTTCTGGAGCGGCTCAGTCAGAGTCAGGACCTGAACCCGATGCACACCAGACATCCCAAGAATATTGCTGCACTGAAACAGTTTTGTAAAGAGGAATGGTCCTGAATTCCTCCTGACCGTTGTGCAGGTCTGATCTGAAACTACAGGTAACGTTTAGATCAGGTTATTGCTGCTAAAGGAGGGTCATCCAGTTATTAAATCTAAAGGTTCACATCCTTTCTCCACCCTGCACTGTGAATGATCACGTGTTCAATAAAAACATGAAAACATATCATGTATGTGCGGTATTAGTTTAAGCAGACTGTGTTGTTGTTGTGATTCAGATGAAGATCAGAACACATTTATGACCAATTTATGCAGAAATCTGAGTAATCCCAAAGGATTCACATTCTTGCAACTGTATATTATATAAATATATTTTCACACCCACTTAATTACTAAAGAGAGGTCATCAAATCTCCTTTCAAAAACGTCCACGTTACGTCATGAGCACAGGCACTTGAGACACAACAAAAATAACCTTTTAACATTAGATTCAAAAATTAAAATGGAAAGTCTATCCATTACTAAAACCTTATTAAAAGGATCCCTGATCTTTTCACACCATTTGATGTATTAATTCATTGTTTCCCCACATCTGTCCATTTGGGGTCACAAGGGGTTAAACTTTACAGCAAATTAGGCCAGCTACTTCATGGATAATGGCCAGTGAACTGCAAGGTAATTTAGACTCACCAACGCATGCATGTCTTTGGCCAATGGGAGGTAGTTGGAGCACTTGAGAGGACAGAGGCTTGCACAGAGATTGAACCCATAGCCTCAAGCTATTAGGCAACCATGCAATCCCTCTTTCATTTATTTAACTGGACTAGATTTGAACAAAGTATTCATTCACTACTTGAGACAATTTACAATCACCAATTCTCCAAAACACATACATGTCTTTGGATGATGGAAGGAAGATAGAACCAACAACTCCTGTGCATAGTCCCCTTCCCAATTTATTAATTTAAATTAACTACTAATTAAGCTAAATTTAAGAGTCATGTGTATATGCTGAATTTGAACACCGGTCCCTAACCAGTGACATGGGGACTGTACAGCGGGTCAATTGACAGTGTAATGAGGGTGCTATTCTTTTGATAATGGGCTTTTTGAAAAGCTTCCATGCTAATCTCGCTGTCTGTGTTTACCCGTGTCTTCTCTGAGGACTCTAGATAAATACTGTAAACTCACAAATAAAAGTGAGCAAAAATCTGCTGTAATTACGGATTAGTGGCTGGGGGCAGACCTCGCACAGGCAGCCCAGCTTTGTTGTCAAACCCACAGTCCAGTAATCTGCATCTCATATCCCCACTGCTTTCTTTCCAAAGCATACATACACAAATCGTATTAATTTGCATACGTGGACACAAGATGTGTATAAATGTATGTTCAGAATATATCAGTTAGAAGTCCCTAGCCTGTTACACACCCCATGTTTCCACTGGAAGCATCTCAGCACTTGTTGGTTGCAGCGCTGTGTTGTGATTGGCTGCCGAGGTACTGGGCAAAAACCAGCCGCGAGTCAAGTCAGGAGAGAGGAGGGGATGTGGAGTTAGAGACACAAAGGATTGAGAACTGTAAGGTGCTAACTTGCTCCTTGTGCTTTCCTAGAGTGTCACATGTAAGATTTAAGCAAATGAAATTATATAAGAATAAAATATTCATATTACTGAAAAAACATGTTACTTGGTTATGAGTGACATTCAGTAATCAATTCATTTATTTGTAATTAGCTGAATCAAATTCAGTACAATGTATAATGCAGATTTATTCCCACACAATCACACACACTGGCAGTTTAAAGCTATCTCCTCCATAACCATAGCTGCCCTGGGGCAGCCTGACAGAGAGGTGTTAGCCATACCACGCCTAGAGCCTCTTCGACTATACCATTGAACATACCATTCACTCTCCACTTTCTATCCTGCCCAAAAGCTAAATGTACAGTAGACATGCCCTCACACAAATAGGCATGACCATACTTGCTGGAAAGCTACCTCAGTAGGCACAGCTGCCCTGGGGCAGACGGACAGAGACAAGGCGGGAATATTATGTCTATGGTCTCTAAGACCACAACCAAACACAAAACATAAATCACAGTAACACAGGGAATTGAACCACCAACCTTATGGTTAGTGGGCCATTCCCTCTAGATCCTGAACCTCCACCCCATTACAATTCTCGTTCTTGAAATGTTTGCCTCCCCTTGCCACCAACACACACACGTCCTTTATTGTCCTTGACGGCCAGTGCTTTCCTCTCGGGTGCTCCTCCTCTGTCTTACCTGAGCTGTGTGCTATAGTTTATGTTAGATAGACTCATCTAACTCACTGTTGTCCATCCCACTCACATTCACTCACTGTTTACTCTCCTCTGGCCACCTATCAATCCACCACTGTGTCTCCAGGGTTTCATTTAGGCCACCTAAATATTTCACAGGCCAGGCAGGAGTTGCTTGAGAAACTGCTCACAGACAGAGCTCTATAAAACCCTGTAGTGAAATACATTATGTAAAAGGTCACGCCATAAAGAAAGCCTTTGAAAATGCATCGTTAGTCCATGTTGCAAGAATTGCTCGTTTATAGCATATAGCTACACATAGATTGTCAAGCCTGCTCAGTTTTACACTGGCTTTGATCAGTCTTATTGGTGGTTGATTCATGCTCCAATTAATACATAATAAGACATCTACCCACTTGCTTGTTGCTTGTTGTATGCCATAGAAGCAGAGAGACATGGTAAGGGTGTCAAGTT
The DNA here is from genome assembly GCA_036025475.1 of Philypnodon macrostomus. NCBI lineage: Eukaryota > Metazoa > Chordata > Actinopteri > Gobiiformes > Eleotridae > Philypnodon > Philypnodon macrostomus. The sequence goes on along the minus strand of JAVQKC010196543.1, from coordinate 8,700 downwards.
TGTATCAGTCTGCCCCAGGGCATCTGTGGCTGCAGTGGTAGATAACCACCAGTGTGTGATGGGTGGAGTAAATGAATAATGAACTAAGTTGGATCCCAAAAAGCACTATATAAATGGGAGCTGTTATTAGTCTATCTATCTATACATCTCAGAACCAAGGTCACTGAATCAGCTTATACAATGAAGACAATCACTGCTGGTCAGGTTTGTTCAATATAAAGTCAGTTATAGGCCTGGATAAAACACAGTAATGGTTCCTGAGTGTGTCTCGACTGCTCCCAGTTCTCTTTGTCTCAGTACCTTGTAAAGAGAGTTCATCTGATATCCATCTGTGATCTGATATAGTCTGAAACCTTCAACCCATACAGGCGGCAGAGCTCTTACACTTGGAAGACTTGTGTAGCCGGCTGCAACTCTGGAGGGAAAAAATAATATTACTTAAAAAAAAGCTGTATATCGGCAAAACAGCCCCAAACATCTGCCTCAAATGCTATGGCACCAACGCCCACCTTAATCGGATACTGAATGATTCCTAAGGGTTTTTATATGATTAACAAGCAATTAGGAGGCCCCGCCCCAAATCATGGGTAATGCATGCATGGGTAATTCAGGTTTGAGTCTAATCGGGGAAAAGTATGTGCAAGTTAGAGTCTGTCAAAAATACCTCACTTCCCAATTTCAATCCAATGTGGCCGACCTCCTTCCAAAATGTGCGTTAGCATCACCTAGTATTTTTAAAGCAACTGGTTTCCTTGGTTTTCTGATTAGCAGAGATAAAGCACTCAAAAGTATTGCACTGGTTATTTCAGATCTCAATGTTGTTTCGTCACAGTCACTACAACAACAGCAACAGCATGTTTAAGTCCACATGAGGTTTTGCTAATCTCACCACTACAAGTCACAATACCCACTTTGTACTTCCATTGGTATTACAGTAACTACCAACAAACGCTAAATAACTCAAATACCCAGACTTAAAGCTCACTCTTTTTTTTTCTCACGGCCAGCTTCCAGTTAATGTTAAAAAGCTTCTCATCATGGCTCGTGGTTCCCGCCCTGCCTGGTGCTGTTTGCTTTGCCTTCAGAGCAGCTTTTAACAACAATCAATACTCCTTTCCACTTGAAACTTCTACTCCACTGTGCAATTACCAGTTCCTCTTCACCCCAAATGCTGCCAAACAAACACCAAAAACTACTGAGGTTATTCATCCCAGTAATGTGTATATTGTGTATTTATGCAAAAAAAAAAACTGGAAGTAAACGTGTGAACTTTAAGACGGTCCTGGGTCGGAGTAGACATAATGGATTTGAATTATATTAGGGTTTCCATAGCCTTAAGGCTTTTTTAAGTACTTTACAAGTGTGTCCGTTATTCAATCCACAGTTGCCCTGGGACAGACTAACAGAGATGTGGCAGCCATACCTGAAGCAATAGATAATGGTGTTAAACAGTATACTGTATAAAGTATATATTTTACTACTTATTACTGTTACTAGTGTTATTACTTCTAATATTACTGATCACTGATACCACTATCGTCCATCTACTTTTTTTACAGAAACCAATAGTACTGAACATTCAATCCAAAAAGCAAGACACCTCCTGCACTGTGCATGCAATCATACGATACTTGTTTATGAATGCTCATGAGTGCATACAAAAATATTTTCAGACATCCTCCTTCTTCACAATACATAGTGTACATTATTCTCCCACCAGCCTTTGGTTCTGTCCAAGTCATTTTATCTGCAGATTCAGAGCATCAAGGAACAGCCAATCGAGTTTTTTTACTGAATAATTTGTACGTTTGTTATACTGTCTTTTTGCATTGACATATGTACATTTACTAAGGTCATGTATTGTTGTATCTGTGTCTGTTAGCAACATAACTGCAAATTCGAACTCTAGCACTGGTAATGATTCTTCATTCTGGTTCAGCATGGTGGCTTTGTGTCAACTTCATTCCAATGTGAGAGCCCAGGGACAACTCAATGATAGCAAGTGTGTAAATTCTTAGTTTTTCGGGCTCTTCTGATTTCACAGAGTGCTCATCACTTCTGGTGCATATTGTCGATCACACTTCTGTGCTCATTTAGAGGCTTCAAAATGGCTCACCTTTTCGCTGCCACGCCCTGCATAGTGTCCTATGCTAAAATAATATATATTTTTGTATTCAATTATAAGATTATCATCTGCCAGTTGTCTTTTGCAGAGTTATCAGAATTGAAACATAAACAACACAATGAGAAACCCTAAAGACATCCAGTAGGTCAGCAGAAAAGTGGTTGAAACTCAATGCTTTCTGTGCATAATATCTCACATTGACAGCACACTCTCAAGAGGACCGCACAAAGAAGATGGAGGAAGACAGCTTGAAATGCAGCAGCCAACCTGACAACTGCACGATTTCCCTTAAAGCAAAAATATCCACACATCACATTAGAACTGACACTTTCAATCCAGGCGCCATGTCATTCCATCAATTCCTGACCTCCTGAGAGCCTGATGGTATATACCTCTGAAAGCCATCATAATAAAGAGCAGGGGAAAATACACATTTGAAAACACAGCTGACATGGCTGAGTGAGCACTGCTTTGTCTATCTGGTGTATGACCAGTATCAGGGCTGCGCAATATTAGGAAACACATGTGATATGCAATCAGTCTAAACCACTACTAAACCAGGACTCAACTAGAACAAAAAATGTACCTCAGGGGCTAAAGCGGGCTGACCAATTACTGGAAGACTGGTTGTTTGATTCGCAGATCCTCCAACTATACTGCATCCTGCCATTGTATTCTTGGGCCAACCACTTTACTCACTTTGCCTAAGGTAATGTTTGTGAGATTAGTGGTGGTCTTAGAGCAGGGGTCTCCAACCAGAAGCTCGTCAGCTACCAGTAGCTCCCAACTAGTTTTCAAGTAGCTCTCCAAAGGGCTCATAAATTATACAAAAGTGTTATAAGTCAAATTAGATCTCCTGGTAAATCAGTTTTAGTTGTTTTAATGCAAAAATAAGCTTTATTATAATATTATTTATAACACTATAGATACATTTTGAAGGAAAACTAAATACGTTTTCTATATGTTAAAATAAACTATGCATTGGGTAAATATGAGTAGCTCTCTGCCTGTTCAATTTGGAAAAGTAGCTCCCAGGAACGAAAAGGTTGGGCTTTTAGGCGTGGTATGGCTGCCACATCTCTGTCAGTCTACCCCAGGGCAGCTGTTGCTATAGGTAGCTTACCACCAAGTGTGTGACTGTGGAGTGAATGAAAAATGCACTCTTTCAAGTACCATTGAAAGTCATCATAATATAATGCCGAAAACGTGCATTTGAAAAGCTGGCTAACGCGGGTAACTGAGCAGTACTATTCACAGCCATGTTAGCCTATGTTGTGTATAGCCACTACATCAGTCCACTGCATCACCTCACTCTGCTGATAGCTCCCTAGGCTCAAACCCTGTCAGTATACAAGTGCACACAAAACAAAGGAGAGATTACTGTGGGGAACTCGAAGTGACACGCTGCCCTGGGCATTAGCACACACCAAATACCACAGTGTAACCACTTAAGCATAGAAAAATACAGGCTATAAATGGGAGTGCACATTAGGTATAAGCACAGAAGGGATGGCTCCACATAAAGAAAGGCTTTCAGTGACAAGGAGGACCCGCGCCTTTAAAGGAACAAAAGAGCTAAACACAAGCACATCCATCCATCCTGACTGAAGAGATACTTACAGGACAGAGCTGGCTTTAGCATTGATTGTAACTTCACTATAATAATCAGCTCCTTTTTAGGGGTTTGTCTGGCTCCGAGCACAAGCAGATAGAATTGACTGTTTAGATGTGTTTTAAATTGTTCAACACCAGACTTACACAGACTTACTAAGCGTATTATATATTGAAATTATAAATATTATTTGTAATTTACAAATGATACTGTAGCCTACAGGCATTTCTACCACAAAAGTTTGGGAGACAGGAGTCTGGCTTGAGATTCATCAATATATAAAGATAGTTACTGAAATGCTGTTTGAAAGTACTGGCAGTCCATAAACAATCCATTATATCATTGTGATCCTTGTAAAATCTCACCCCAACTGGCCCCGGGCTGTACTTTGGACATGTCAGAGGTAATGGTGAAGGCTGACTGAGGCTGTTGAGATCAGGTGCTAAAGAATGATTATAGTTGGAAGAGCTGTTTGCTAGCTAACACACATGTAGCTTGATTACAGAGATCGTAGCATCCTCCCCAGCCCAGGAGGTGATTCACAGACACATCTGCTTGGATAACCAGCAGGATAACCGCGCTGGAGTGGGTTGCCTCGGGCTCGGGTCTCAGGTCAATACAGAGGCAAAGAGAACAAAACAGCTGGCTGGAGCTACGACATTAGCTCATGCAGCAGCTGCTAAACACAGTGAGCCGATTAGGTATGATGAGGAGTGCATTTTTGTGATACAATGCAGTCACCTTTGTTGTGTCACTCATTGATGCCCAACTAAAGAAATTGAAGGGTGCAGTATCAGAGCAGTGGACATAAAGTGGTTTGATACATTTCTCTTGATTTACTGTCACCATTTCACTGTCCTGTAAGGTTAAATCGGGTGCTTGATTATAGATATATTACTATTACTATTACTAGATTAATACTACAATTAAGACTCAAGAGTTGGATACTACCAAACACACCTCAGCAATCACAATAACAATTGCTAAGGTGTGTTAAACGCTTGCCCAAGGACACAACAACAGTATGAACAGGATAAATTGAGGATCCAACCGCCAACCTTCTGATTACGGATGGCCTGCTTTAACATCCAAGCCCTTAAATAATTAACTCTAAGAGAAATGCACTCACTGAATGTTTGGATAAGAACGAATGGTGTAGTCTGTCTTCTCTTGAAAATCTAATTTCCATGACAGACATAATGGTCATCTCCACAGTCAGACAAGGCACACTGAAGCACTGCCCTAATTGGGCCGTGTCTGTTCAATTAGCTGACTTAAGTCATCCCCCGGCTTCTGGACATGCAGTGAGGCTTACTGTCAGATCCTGAAGGCCAGCGAGGTGCCAGGGTGCTTTCACGGACTGTCATTCACTATTACACACTCATTTTACTATTAAACCGTCTATTCACTTAAAATACAATACTGCGCAAATGTTTTCGGCAGTTTTTAAGATAAATATGTACAATGTCTCAGTCTGGAATCCAGTCAATTTCACCAGTGGTTGAAGATAGCTCACATCCTTTCTGTCTCAGGTGAAGAGAGTTACTAACTGCAACCCAAGGCAATGAGATAAAGAGATGTAGTGCACACATTCTGGATCAAGACACTGAGCCAGATTCCCAACTCAATGATTGTCATTTCAATCACACAAATATACTTTTCATCTTGAATCTACTGTCACTACTGCATTTCATAACACGTCTAAAACATCTGCAAAACACTGCATACTAAGCCAAAATTAGGGTGAGTTGAGTCCCAGTCAAAACAATAACACAGTAAACCACGCCAAGGTCAGAACCATCAGAGCTATAGTCAACATGATACATTCCAATGAGCTACAAAAAAAACAACAACACATCCACCTGCATCCATACTTTTCAACTCAATATATTTGTTAAATGGTGATTTAAGTTACCAGCAAGCAAGCTTCTTAACTCAATCCTTACGCAACACAGTCTGATGTCTGGGGAGCTGATAACAAGTGCAAAGAAGCGAAGTCGATGAGGAAGTGTTTTTTTTTTTCTTCTTCTTGACCTGAATATTCAAACACCCCTGTGGCCCTGGACAAAGCAACCAGTAAACACTCCAGTTCACAGAAGAAGAAAGGCCGTTGACTTTTTCCTCCTACGGTAGCTAAGAAATACATCCGTCCATTATTGTTCCGTATAAATGTCCATATAAATATCATTTTTTCAAATAGATGCTTTCTAAATGGTTGAGCGTGCTGTCAATACCAAGATCTTATTTGGACTCCGAGGCCCGAGAGTTGCCTCTGGCATTGAATACTTTCATGTTCAAGTCTAAACATGCCGTCCCCTTTGCAAAGGATGTTACTTCTTTTAAGCTACTCCACTGTACCGCGCTTATTCTATTTCTAATCAACCATCCCCAAGCCTTTTCATGATTCACACAGGAAGTCGCTATACATATCTTTGTAAGGAAAAAATTGCAAAAGGAAGTCTTTGAATGGATGCAAAAAACACCACTGCATGCAGCTGTAGCCGAAAGGAAGAAAGAGCCAAAACAAGAATGCAATAAAATAAAAACAGCACTTACGATTTACTAAAGATGTGAAACATGGTTGCCCTGAACCTTTCCGAGCCGGTAGCCCAAAAGAACCCGCTTTCCTTGGGGCTTGCATTCCTAACAAACGTCTGGGGCTGGCTGTTTTCCGGACTATTTTTGAGACGCTGGGAACGTGGCTGGAGCCTCTGCCCTCTGGAGTTACACCACCACACCGCTCCCAAAGGATGTCTGTTGCTACTAGCACACCCCTTTAACACAGCAGAGGATTTAAAAAGACAGTGCACCTATACAAAACAAGGCTGCTGGTTTGCATCTGCTGATCATTTAGTATTATTTTGTCAAAATCCTCCACAATTAAGAAATCCTGTAATCAAAGCACCACCATCGAGAAAGAATCAACCCTGTTTATGCAAAATATGGAAATTGAGAAAACAAAATTAAGTTCTTGAGTTCTAAGTCCAAGCAAACTAACACAACTAGGACTCCAGAAATCCAGAAAGAACCAACTAAAGCAGAAGCCTCATCAAGCACTAACACAGGACTACAGTGAAGCTGAACTAAGCCAGGTCGAAATCAGCAATTAACCAGATCGAAATGGAATCTAACCCAACAATATCCCCTGCTTTATAACCATCAGAGATGTTGAGGTGGAATGAGTTGGTCACATCTTCAGTCGCTCTGAAAGTCATGGTCATGGTAGTCATGGTCAGCTCTCTCATGCCACCTCAACCCCCAAGTTGTTAATCAGGAAGTCAGTGTGTCCATATCCCTACAGCTGGAGATATGGGCCCACCCCTCACACACACACACACACACACACACACACACACACAGTTGTGGGAAATGCCGGGTCCTGAACTGGAGTGAGCCACTTCAGGAAAAGGGAGAAAAAAATAATGAACAAAAGTGTGTGGATTTGAACAGAAGTGACCAGTAATGTTCAGGGAGGAGACACATACTAGCAGATGTTTTTTACTCAAGAGACGACTGATGTCATCCCTGAGACATGCTGCCAGAAAAACGATTCACAATAACGCTTAAACTCCAAAAAAACACTGCAAATCACGACTACTGCAATATTACCAAATGGTTGCTATATTGATCTGACTGGCAACATTTTGGATAGCTATTTTTCCACATGATTTCAAAAGATAGTCAACAATTTACTAGTCAAAACTGTGTGTGAACATAACCTGTTGAAGACTATAGGCTAAACCCAGAACTAAACAGAGAAATATACTGCGTAATATGTGGACTCAACAGAGAAGTAAGTCAAAACAACACTAAAACTGCATTCTATAAGACTAAACCAGAATTAAACCAGAATTGAACCAGACCTAAATCAAGGCAAAACCAAGACTGAACCAGAACTAAAGAGGAACTAAACCAGAACAATCTTAACCAAAGACTCAGGTCCCAACCAGGATTTAACCAAGACTAAACCTGAATTAAACAATAGGACTCAATGAAGACTATAAATATTTTTGCTTTTTTTACAAATCTGTCAGAAGACGTTACTAATGTAATCTACAGCCCTGAAATAAAATACATTGATTTACTGTTTTTTTTATAAATTGCTTTCCCAGGCCCCAAGAGAGGTCAAAGCCATTACAACAATTACACAAAAACACACCCTGTAAAAACGTGTTTGAACTGAAGGACTCAATAGCAGCCTTCACTGAAATGCATTGTTATTCTGCTTTTCCGACCAGTTCTCAAGCTCCAAAAACAATTTAAAGTATAATTTTGGAGAGGCAAACCTAGAGCAGTTGTTTCCTCAGTAGAATGGATAAGGATTGTCTGCTCTTATCACATAAACAGCACAGCACACCTCGCTGTTTAGGAGCAGGCCTGGTTAAAGGTTAACTACAAAGCCAAGGCAAAACCCAGAGACTAAACACTATGTGGGGATTTCCTCATTCCTTTGGTCGGATAGTATCTCAACTTGGATAGGCTCGTGAATGTTCCCAAACAAAAAGCCGGCCAGGGCCAAGCTATAGTATGCCTACCTTGGGTAAATACAATAGTGTGTCCAAAACAGGAATGCAGAACCATATCTCAACATATTATTTATCAAAAATGGATTTAAAACAATGGGCCAGTGTTTGGTTGAGTCATGTGGCTGACTTGACCTTTCCTTTTGTTTGAATGTGTGCAGCTGGGTGTTCTCAGAAATTCCCACAGAAAATTATTATTCTTCATGGTTTAGTCTGGACATGGACTTTGTAAGTACAGAAGAGACATGACTGACATAACCTGTATAGCCACTGTTTACTGCCCAATGTTTTATATGAACAAAATATTTTATTTATTTATAATATTTAAAATGATAGATAGATAGATAGATAGATAGATAGATAGATAGATAGATAGATAGATAGATAGATAGATAGATAGATAGATAGATAGATAGATAGATAGATAGATAGATAGATAG
>JAVQKC010196534.1:0-10913 GCA_036025475.1 Philypnodon macrostomus | reverse complement strand
GATCCGGCAATTCGTTTTTGAGTTATCGCGTTCACAGCTAGGATCTGCGGACGCGGACGCGGACCGACGTGATTCCATAATATCGGCGACACGCTGTTTTCGCCGATATAATTACATGTGTATATTTAATACAGGCAGGTGATTTTCTGTGACGAGCCGAAAGCAAAGATAATGTATTCCTATAGTGTTTCCTTTTGGCGACAAAAAGAGCAACGTTTTTGCTAATATGGCCATTGCTGCCTGCTTTCAATATGACATTAAGAAAGAGCCATACAAGCCGCAAGAAAGAATCACTTCCCTCAGATTGAAATCCTGAAAAGCCCTCTCCATTTTCTTCCGGCTTATGCAAAATCCTTCTATAACCTTCAATTTCTCACAAAGTTATTCAAAGTTTATTTGCTTCTTGCGAGTCAACCAAACAGCATCGGAATTTGATGCTGTTCACTTCAAAAGTTGCACTTCACAATGTACTTTACATTTTCTGAAAACCCAAGCCAAAGTCTTCAACCAGTGCAGCGCTTCCATCTCCACTTCATAAAGCAGCCACTCTCGCTGCTATGCCTACTTGCCTCAGTTATTGTTCCCTTAATGAACACTCCGAGAGATCTAATGCGCTCCACCGAGAATAACAAGGGACTCACAAACCCCGTCTGTGTTCCTTTTCCACACATTGCTTCATTTCCTCAAGACAAAGTGAAAATTAGCTCGAAAAACAACAAAAGTAGTGGCTTGTTGCGTAAGTGCATAAACATTGCCGGGATAAAAACAAGAGAGCTATTGTAGACAAGAACGGAGGTACTGTCTGTCGGTGGTCACATGGAAGGCTTCTGAAAAGGTCCATTCTGCTCACGGGCTAGCTTCGAGTCTGGCAGGTTAGCGAGGCAAAAGAGAATAATTGTACTTGTAAATGCACACACACATGACTAAGCTAGTGATCACTGGGAGCAACAGGCCTTTTAATTGGCCCTTTAAAGTGGAACTAAACACCTTGGCCAGATCCATAGTAAACCCACAGCCAAAAGTTGAGCCAGAGGGGCTGGGCGAAGGTTTGGGATGAATTTGGTGCAAGCAGTGCTCGCAAATCAACTTCCTGATTCACTACAGGTGTATGTCTAAATGAGACAAGGGCCTATCACTATCCACTGATTAACCTAAAGGGTATTAATTTTGCTTCAGGGTTTAGTTCCTCTGTAAGGGCAGATATTCACCCAACTTAGCAGGTGAGCACTGGCTTGCTTCAGAATGGCTTAGAAAATCACACTTAACATCAAATATTCAGTCTTAGTGTGCTTTTCTGTGCGTAATCCACCAACAAGCTGTATCTTTAAGGTGAACAATCAAAGTGAGGAAAGTACCTTGGCATTTATCTTGATAAAAATCCTACATTCACTAGTCATGTTAGATATACTGCCAAAAAGGTTCAATCAAGTCTCAATTGCTTTCGATTTATTAGAAAGGATATATCACTTCAAACAGCCAAACTATTTATGCCAAACTATCTTTTCACATTGATCCTATTGCAACACCTCAAGGTCACAGGCCTCACTGAAACCTCTTCTTACTTTATATAAGATGACTGTTAAAGTAGAACTAAACACCTGGGTCAGATCCATAGTAAACACACTGCCAAGATGGTGGAGACAGAGGGGCTGGTGAAGGTTTGGCGTGAATGTGGTGTGAGCAGTGCTCTCAAATCAAACTCCTGATTCACTACAGGTGTGTGTCTAAATGAGACAAGGGCCTAACAGAGCCTGAGGGCCTGTGACAGAGACATGTACCATGACATATTTTTGACCAATAGGAAAATTGAACTGCAGTATCCACTGTTTAACCAAAAGGGTGTTCATTTTGCTTCAGGGTTTAGTTACTCTTTGAAGTGTAAAATTGGCATTATTATTGTGCTAATGTAGAAAAATACAACCTTTTTAACTTTAACAATTTTATTAATATTAATATTCTCAAACTGTTTTTTAAATGTCTAAACTGTAATGCACCTGCTTTCTGAATTAGCTAAACATATCAAGTACACCCAGAGAGCAGGAAACGCAGCTCCACCAACGGTAACTGTGTTGTCCCATTGTTTATTCTTTTGGTCAGTCTTCCTTCTCACCTAAAGGGGCTAAACTATGGAACTGTTTACCATCTAGTTTAAAACGGTAATACATTTAATCTACTAAACCATAAAAATATGGTTTACATTGTTTCTTCCTGAATTCTGATTTGGTCAATACCAGGGGTTGTCAATACAATAGCCTATATTTAGTAGTACTTTAATAATCACAACCCTCCAACTAACTAATTATATAAATGTTGATATACTGCATATAACCTGGACAGTGGTCATAGAGTTCGAGGGTTGGCACAAACACACCTCACAGCAAGATGGTCCCAGGATTCAACCCCTCCCCATCAACCTCCTAAAACATGCACAGCAATCAAATCCTCCAGCTGGGCACATCACATCAAATATCCTGGCTCAATATGTGTAGCATTGAAAGAATGGGCTGAATGCAGAGGTCAGATTTCCCTATGAGGGACAATCAGGTATACCTTACATAAATTTGAGTCACAGATTTTCTAACACATGCATGTCTTTGAACAGTGGAATAAATCTGAATCTCCCCTTGATATTAGACACTGGAACCAATTCACACTGTAAACAATTTAGATGCAGTTTGGCTTCATTCATTTTACCATTTTACCACTCCCACACACCCACATACCCACATACCCACCCACACACGTGAAGTACCATGTGGCTTGGATTCCCATTTGCAATTAACAGGCAGGTTGATCCTGTCAGAAGATTGGGCTGATCCCATTTATGTCATTTAGGTCCCTTGGAAGCAAATCCGTAATGAGGAGCTATACTGCCACTCATTATGAAATGAGCACACTCATCAGTCTTCAAGGTTATTCGGGTCACACTACAATATATAATATATATATATATATATATATATATATATATCCAGGCTTAGCTATGGGACTATCTGGATTGGTTCTGCCACAAATTAAAACGTGGAGAACATTAATCATGCATACGTCATGAATTATTACTCATCTGATTTAGTGTGATGAACTAAGAGGACTTTGGAGGTTTTCATGTGGTTCTCAAAAGGTTCCATTTGTATGGTAGTCATTCATTTCACTTAAATGGGATAGTAACTTGAATTGTGAATCTTCTAGTTCAAGGGTAAATGCTCCATCTATTGAGTCACAAAGCCGCTATAATGAATTTGGGCCTATCTCGCAATGGCCCAGAATATCTGCAACAAAAAAAACTTTCTTACTGGACCCATTACCAACCTTTCCTCAAAATGTTTCAATCATATTTGAAGATCTTGCTAACAGACTAACAACCAACAAACCAATAAAAAAGCATAACCTTCATGGTGGAGGAAACAAAAACATTTACCACAGAAACACTTGGAAGCAATCTTCACCGGATAAGACCAAGCAGCTGCACCTTGAACACTATGCAGAAACCAGTCTAAAAAACTTTGATTGCTGAATATTGCTTTGAAATTAAGGGTAGGCGATATGATAAAAACATTTAGTTGACTTTATATTTTTTGATTACTTCTTCACCTTTTTATCTACAAATTCATCATACATCCAATAATACTAATATACTAAATGGCAAATCTACTATACAGTATATTGCCCATAGTGAGTGATTTGGGTTATTTCCCTGTGTCAACCCTATAACCTGTGAAGGTTAAGGTTGCACTTTATTTATCCTCTGTATTTGACCCATCCCTCAAGGAGATGCTAGGGCAACCTGTCGGGAGCAGTGGGCAGCTGCAGAACACCGCCGGGGGACCCATCTCTTCAGCCAGGACATCACTACCTGGAGGATTAACCTAATGTGCCTATTTTAGGGTTGATGGGGGAAACCTACCCAGACACAGGGAGAAACATGCAAACTCCACACAGAAAGGTCCTGGCGCCCGGTCCGGCACCACCATGCAGTCTATACAGCCCATAGTATCTGACCGTTTTTCGTGCGGCAGAAAGTTTCATATAGTATTTATCATCCTCTCCCAAAAATGACCAATAAATGGAAGCTATATGATTTGAATTTGATAACATCATATTATGCTGGACAGATGGATTTCTCTGAGCTATGTTGAGTCTGAATGTGAGATAAATGAAATAAGAGCTGCAGGGTAAATATTTATGCCTACAGTTATTATTACTTATTTATAGCTATCTATTAATATATTTTTTACAGTGATGTGGTGGAAGTTTAAGCTTATCACTGCACACAGCTGATTTTGTGACTCACTGTGTGTGTGTGTGCGTGTGTGCGTGTGTGTGTAATTGCACCAGTTCTTCAGGCAATGTCCACACATATATTTTCACTCTAAAATGCATTTAATTATAGTTGCACTTTTGCATTGCATGCAAATCATTGGTGTTTTGGGAATACTGAAATGAAGGCTTTGGAAAACATTGCAGTATTCTTGAAGAACAGGGAAACAGACTCTGACTTGAAAACAGAACAGATACATTTTTTATCCAATTTTCTGTCCATCCAGAAAAATAAATATTTATCTTCTTTTAATTTTTCAGTTTGCAGTCACAGTTGGATGTAGCCTTTCTGGCAAGCAAGCCTTGAGGGGGGACACTCTGGACCATCTCTCACAGGGTTGATACAGAAACAGATTGAGTAGTTTGTAGCAGTATCAATATAGTATAGAAGTTATTTGAAATGTTAAAACACCTTCAAGTAGGATATAATGTACTTAAGTAAACTTCCCATTCACGGACTCAATTTCTACCTTTTAACAGCTTTTAGATTAAATTCTTAACACAATGTAATATTTTTGGTGATATTTTAAATCTAAATAAATGAATAATAAAACAATTTGCAACCCAGCAAGTAGTATTATTCTCTGCCTCTTTTGTCCTTGTAGTTCCTCTGTTTGTTGAGTTTGTTTACACCCCCCATTACTGTGCCAGTACACTTGTAGCGAAGTCCCAGGCTGCTGACAGACTAATGTAGTTAGAAGCTGGTAAACACAGCTCTGAATTCAATTATCCAACAGTGGAGTGGGTCATTTAGACCTCCTGCTGCGACAGTGTCAGCCATCACTGGGACAGTACATTTCAGATGTGTTACTGTAAAACTACTTGTTACTAAGGTTGCAAAGTCAGACGTTATAGAGAAAAGAAACTTGCAAAAAGTACCTAGTGCAAAATGTGCAACTCCATGTTTTTTGGGGGGTGGCTTTCACGGATTTAAATGTTCTTTAACATCTTCCCGGGTCCCTGCCTTTGTAAGCACTTGTCTTGGATGAAAACTGCATTCTCGTAGTTTTAGGTACACTACAAACAAAACAACTTTTATTTTTACAAAGGGTAAATAAATGTTATCAGTTACTTTCTAAACATTATTATTTTACCCAAATCAAGATCAAATAACAGACATTGGTCTTTTAGGGTTTTCTTTTTGTTTACATGGTGGTGGTAAACTACCTCTGTGGGCACAGCAGCCCTGGGACAGACGAACGCCTCCATTCACACTGAATGCAGTACTTGTGCGGATCGGTTTCCGTCTGATCTTCCTCCGTCATTCACACCGAGAGCAGTCTGTGTCCAGCCAAATGCCCTTGCGCTGGTGCACGTGGCGCACAGAGCTGTGTGCTGTGTGTGTATGTGAAGCCTGTGTGTGAATGTGAAGCGTGTGTGTGAATGTGAAGCCTGTGTGTGTATGTGAAGCTGGTGTGTGTATGTGAAGCTTGTGTGTGTATGTGAAGCATGTGTGTATGTGAAGCTTGTGGGTGTATGTGAAGCCTGTGTGTGTATGTGAAGCCTGTGTGTGTATGTGAAGCCATGTGTGGAGTCTGGATAAAATAGAATCCTTGCCTATTTCTTCCACAGTGCCAGATCCGGACATGTACAGCACCTCAGCTGGTGTGGATGAGCACAGACCTCAGTGGGTTCTTTTTCCGCTGCGGCGCTTGTTCTGTATCCGTACCACAGTCAGTGTGAATTAGGTGTAACAGAGACATGGCCTTTAAACCACACCTAAAACATGTGCAAGGTCAGTGCAATGTCCAAGGATACAACTAAAGTATGAACTATGCAACATCAGTTTCGCTTGCTCTATCCCCTGAGCCACTGCTGCTTCACAAAAATATGTGCTTCTGAATGATAAGGCATTTAACCCCCATTGCCTGAATGAATGTGGTTGTGTAGTTGGTGTTTGGTGGTGGTCGGAGAGGCCATTTGGCAGCTATGTCTCTGTCAGTGTGCCTCAGGCCAGCAGCGGCCACAGAAGTAGTTTACCAATACCAGTGTGTGACTGTGGAGTGAATGAAAAATTGACTTAATTGTAATTGTCTTTGGGTATCTTGAAAGGCGCTATATAAGTGGAAGCCATTATTATTATTATCTTAACTTTCCACAGTGCGATCACAAACCCAATGACCTTTTAGCGACATTGCCCTTTGAACTACATTAGCCTGACAGTAGATATCTGCCCGTGTCCAGACACAGTCAAACAGTGACACATATCCTGACCAGTGCGTAATGTAATCTGTATTGTCTTATGTAACCAATTCACTGCCCCATGTATGTTTGGATATATTCACAATGTTCCCATGGAAAAATTAGGTCGGCCCATAGCTGGAGCATGTGTTGAACTTTATTACATATTATCATTCGTTTGTGCACCAGCTATTCCCATCAAGCTCTCTGACCCCAATTGACCTGAAAGAGCTCAATATAATCTCCTTAAACCATAGCTGGCATTCTTTCAGTGTTTTTTTTTTTCTTCTGAATGTCAACTTTTGACTGTTTTCAAAGTTGCATACCATTCAATTGTGAGCTTTGATCAAATGAGCCGAGTTTTGATAGCTGTGGTTAATGGCTTATCTTACCATTTTTTTTGCCCCGGACTGTCACAGCGTGCATTCAAGCTTTGGACACACTCTTTGATTTCCTATTGACTGCATGCAACATCGCCTCTTCAAAGTCATAGGCAAAGCAGCTGAAATGTCATATTTTTGTCACTAATCCTCATATTAAAACCCGCTATCTTGTGGATCACTGACGTTTTCTCATCAAGAGCCTTTTAACCTTTTGCACGAGCCGTTCCCCATGCTAATTACACAAAAAGATATGATCAGTTGTGTGCACACGTGTTTACACTTCATGTCTACGCTGGGATTTCTCTATTGACATTATTATAAATGTGGCTTGTCATACCATATAACAACACTAGATGGAGTCTAGAGTCACCAATGCCTGTATCTTGTTAATACGCTTTATGAGTGTATGAGCTCTATCATCCAAGCAACTTTTGGATGATATTAGATGAGTCTTGGATGAGGTTAATGCATCTTTTATCAATTGAAAACAAATCAATGCTTGTTTATTCATAGATATTGTCGATTGCATTTTCTTTCATTTTGGGGGGAATAAAAAACACATAAAAAATTCAAGAAAGATTTTGCTCTAAAGTTATGACAATCTTAACTGAGATGTAGTAGTTTCAAAAATGTATGACGTCAGTTTTGGTGAAAGTGCAGGGGCTATAAATGTTATATTTGATTTTAGCGTCTTAATCTTATGAGAAAAAGCACTGGAAATGTCCCTTTGTTTGTATCTGTTCATTATGCAGACACAACATTGCTATGTGTGGTAAACCTTTAATCATAATATATAGGAGTGTTTGTACCTATAGAGTCAATTCCAAGCTATATTAAAGATACTGGTAATGAAACATGTTGATAATGGTGTGACAACATATTAAAATAAATAAATAAATACAATTCCAAACAGTGGGTATAGACAGGAGAGTAAGCAACAGCAGGAATAATAAAGGTAACATACCTCTTGGACAGTCCTGTGATAATGTGGCCTGGTCCCGCCCCCACGCCTTTTCCATATCTACATCCATATATTAACAGCCCGCTATCTTTTCTGGATTGCTGACGTTTTTTCATTGAGGGCCTTTTAACCTTCTCTGTGAGCTGCTCCACATGCAATTTACACATAATCATGATATCAGAAAGCTAGTCGCATACATGTGTGTTGATCTCTGTACACATGACTGTATCTATGTGAGGGAAAAGGGAGGCTTGATGAGAAATATGAATGTGATGTGTAGACAGACAGAGCAGCTGGAAGACACACATCAATCATCCACCCACCCACGGGTCTCACCGCCACCCTCTTCAGCCCGTTTGAGTGTCTGCTCCAATCCATATCAGCAGACACCATTAGACAATCTGTCATGTTTAAAGAACCAGAAACGGGTGTCCTTGGCTCCGAATGTTTCGAGAGATAAGACTAATTTGATGTTTGAAAAGGATTGTATATAGCATCTTTACTTTGAAGTGTAATACATGTCTTCAAAGAAAGTTTAAAAATATGTCTAGCCAGTATGGGAAAGACGTCAATGTGTTTGTGTACAGAAAAGCCTATGATTGAGCTTAATGGAGTCTGTGACATTATGAGATGGTGTATACCAAAAAGGAATTCATTTTATACATTATTGTGGCTTAATTGTGCCTTTGCATTGAGGTGGCACATAGGAACCAAATCAGCCAACTGTGAAAAAAGTGAGACATCATATATCATCATTATAAATAATAAAAGTAGAACCGTTAGCTAGATGGCTATGTAAACTTAAGATAACTATATTGGGTATATATTTAAAAAAAAATCTAAACTCACAGGATTCCAAAAACATCTTTTTTTTTTTTTATTTAGAAACCCATCGTAGATATTTAGTATTTAGAAACCCAAGTAGGTTAACAAAATTCAATCATGTTAGATCACTTCATAACCACTAGTTGGAGTCAAGAGTCAATGCTGCACTCACCGAGTATCAAATACATAACATGCAGAGAGAAAAAATAGAATAATTATATTGCTGGAGTTTTTAAACACTTTTTAAACAAACCATTTTTTAGTGACTGACTCTACCGCAAAGGAGCTTTCTGTCCTGGCTATTATCTGACAGGCAGACTTTTGAGGCAAGCTTGCCACCTGTCATTGTCTACTTTGGGAACTTGACAGCAGAAGTAAAAAGACTGCTCTCAGCACCAGAATCAAAACAAACTGGTTTGCCTGAATTGTAATACTGATGCAACAGCTAGCATCATTCAGCTGTTTCCCAGAGCTGTACATGGGTGGATGTTAACAAATGAAAGGACGCGTGAACTCTTTTTTTTTTAACGACGGCGCTCAGGATGTAAATGTGGAATTAATTTCAGCAGTTTTTCAGGGAAGGGCAGCCATGTGGACAGGGTGATTTAGCTGATGCGGAACTAATGGACACAGATGATGAATGGATGATCAATTACTCATTTCTCATGTTGTACTTAAGGCTGGGAGCAGATTAAGTCATGGTATCCACTGCGGCTATTGTTAGGTCTAATTGAATTACAAAAGATGTTCAGGAATGGATTCTCATATTTAGCTTTCGTTACACGCAAAGTATTTTGCATTCTCTCAGCGGGAATGATGTTTAGATCCTCTAGCTAGCAACCTCCTCACCCTTGGCCTCTGGGTAATTCACCCACAATGAAGCTCTATGTACTAACTCACATGGCATATCAGGCCTGTGGTCCACATTAAAAACTAATGGTATTTCAGCTATTCCCTTCCTGGATTGTAGGTTCTAGATTGTATGTCAGATTAATTTATTAATGCATCTCTGTCTATTTATCCTTGCTTGGCACTGGCACAAAAATAGAGTGGTTTATGACCTCCTGAGCCTGGACTAATACAGGCCAATAGTATACGCTCAAAACCCACTTTGTTAAAGATAACATCAATAGTTTTTGTCCTTTTACCAACATCTGGTGGTGAAAGTTCAGATTGCAATTCTACTCCTAACTCAATTTTACATCAGCTACGGAAGCCCTGCAGGGATATGATGTAGGTTATTTGGAGACTTGCAAACTTCACATTCACAGTCAATGTAAGAAACAGATTCTCATGCATTTTTTAGCTTTACTGTAATGGGAAATGTTTTAATACCATGCATACTAATATTAGCATTGTTTGGTCAAGTTCAAACTAAAGTAAAATGTAATAAACTAACAATGGAGCTAATACTGCTAAACCCACTGTAAATAAGCAACAACAACAAAATATTTTTCCATCATCTTTTTAAACATTTTTGTATGACAGTGTTTATTTGGTGATACTAACAGTTCTCACAATCAAGATATGAGGGCAGCAATCCAGAACTCATTATTCTGTCCCAAAAGTCATAAGGACACATTTGGTAACAAGCCATCATTGAAAATTATTTTTGTTATTAACCTTTCTCATCAATCCTAAATTTTGCTTCATTGTTTGCACCATAGAAGCTGACATTTTCAGGGCTCTTTTGGGATTGAGTCAATAATCATCCCGTGACTAGAAAGGGGCACCAAAATAGTCAATGGGAACGGGTGTATCAATAGGTCAGCCAATCAAAACAAATATGATTTTTTTTTTAGCTCTCATCTGCTCTGGTTTCTGATCCAAGTGGAGTTGATACACATAATAATAAAGTGTCTTTATATATGCACACACAAAAAGTTGGAGCTTTAAAAATGATATTTGGAAGCAATATATGACTTTACCTTTCATTTTATCTGTGGTTTAGGGGAACAATGCAAAATGACTCTGACTGTGACCTGACCTGACTCAAGACTTCCAGGGACTTGTTTTCCACAAAAAGATGCAAGGAGGAGGTAAAAAAGAAGAAGCTTAATCCACCCTGAAGCAAGACATCCAAAGCTGTTAAATTAAGTTAAATAAAACAAAAACATTTATTTTTTACGTGGATAGAGATGAATAAATGTTCGCTGAAGTTTAAAAGATGTGAGAGCTTAATGCTAGTGAATGCCAATCCAAAACTTTTTAAGCTAGCTAAGTATAAGACATAAACAACCAATTAG
>JAVQKC010196514.1:0-15237 GCA_036025475.1 Philypnodon macrostomus | reverse complement strand
GAGAGAGAGAGAGAGAGAGAGAGAGAGAGAGGTGTAGCTGGAGGAAATATTAGTTTATTTAAGGCAAATTGGACATCTTTAGCACGAGTCATTGATGTGTGTCACTAAGACTTAGCCCCCACTGTCTCATCTGACATTGCCCGGAGGAATACCAGAGTCAAGTGTGATTTTCAGACACGTCTAGGGTCAAAACCGTCAATTCTCTCGACTCAAGATGGTGACAGATGATCGCTCGCAGCTTCACTTTGTAAACTTTCAAGAGATGGTGTTGGGAATATTATGCTAATTTGTACGAAGTAATTAGACATAGTGATCTATTAGTAGCTCAAAGGGAGAAAGCGCTTTGATGGATTTTATGATTCATTTGCCACAGTGGACTGGTAAGAGGGGCGTACGATCATCTGTCTTCCACTTATATGTGTTTGTTATGTTGTAAATGTCAGGATGGGGTCAGTATGTAAAAAAATGGTGTCAGTTTGCAAATATGTTACTGTACTGTTTACTCAAGCAGAATTGCTGTAATGCAGAGGTGGGCAGAGTAGCCAATCATTTTACTCAAGTAAGAGTATCGTTACTTCAAAATAATGTTACTCAAGTAAAAGTCAAAAGTCACATAATAACTCGAATAAGAGTAGAAAAGTACTGTTGAAAAAACTACTCAAGTCCTGAGTAACTGTATATATATACACACACAATATATATTCATATTTGTCCCTTTTTCAGGATTATGCATTTTTGACCCCGTCTGACCCTGATGTTTGTGGTGACTCAAATTTGAATCATGTGTGAATCAAAGTGGATAAATTATAAGAAATCAACATTTCATTACATTTCAGTAAAAAAACAACTCTTTGGGCCTGAAGGTTAAAAATGTTGCATCTTTTCCTTGTCGCCACCATTTTCAGAAACAATTCTTCATCATTTTTGATTTATAATGCCATGAGTGAAGGACTGGAGGTGACAGGTCGTAGATTGTCAACACTTATCTCTGAGGTCGATCAGGAATGTCAGTGCTGTGACAAAGCCTGGTGTCACCGAGTAAAACTGGGGCAGCTTTCTGTAACCGGCAGCTTTACAAAAAGCTCAGTGGCCGGGAAGAGAAGAAATTCATCAATGCTAGAGTAATGTTCAATCAAGAGCCAGATAATGACAGATCTTGACAGAATTCAAGAAAATTTGACTATACTTTTGACAAGGTTGTGTTTTTGCCTATATTGTTTTTTGTTTGGTAACAAAAAAGTGCAGAGGTGGGTGGAGTAGCCAATAATATTACTCAAATAAGAGTACCGTTACTTCAAAATAAGGCTACTCAAGTTAAAGTAAAAAGTACTCATTCACATAATTACTCAAGTAAAAGTAGAAAAGTACTGGTGGAAAAACTATTCAAGTCCTGAGTAACTGTTTGAGCGTAATGTCAGATTATCTGTTTAATTGTGTGGCAAAATTAAACTGATAAACTGAGAAACTGATTTTGATATTTGAAAATTAAGGCACAAGGAACACAATTTCCTCCTCATCTCATTTTTCACATAAAGCTATTCTACAGATGTGGGTAAAAAAATGACTCAAGTAAGAGTACAGTTACTTCAAAATATTTTTACTCAAGTAAAAGTCAAAAGTATTGTGCAGTAAAGCTACTCTATAGAGTACAATTTATTTAAAAAGCAAATGTAACTGAGTAAATGTAACTGAGTAAATGTAACTGAGTAAATGTGACTGAGCAAATGTAACTGAGTAAATGTAACTGAGTAAATGTAACTGAGTAAATGTGACTGAGTAAATGTAACTGAGTAAATGTGACTGAGTAAATGTAACTGAGTAAATGGAACTGAGTAAATGGAACTGAGTAAATGTAACTGAGTAAATGTAACTGAGTAAATGTAACTGAGTGAATGGAACTGAGTAAATGGAACTGAGTGAATGTAACTGAGTAAATGTAACTGAGTGAATGTAACTGAGTGAATGTAACTGAGTAAATGTAACTGAGTACTACCCATTCTGGTGAAGGGACAGACTCCAGACTCTAAAGTACTGTCCAGGTCGTGCAGCTTTTTAACGCTGCATGAACTAGGAAAATAGACACATGCGCATTAGTATATATCTATTTATTGGCACATTGGTATAAATATAGATGGCTGTAGACATCTATGTGCATGTGGCTGCTTGTGTCTGTCTCAGTGTGTGTCTATGGCCAGGTTAGGACGGATGTATTTTTCCACGTGTCTTTCAGAGACAGAGAAGTAGCGCCTGAAGGAATGCAGCGTGGTCCTAGCTAGAAGGAACCACACACAAAGCATTAATGAAGGGTTGCCAAGCTTAATGGACCTTTACTGATGAGCTGCTGTCATTGTGTGTAAATGTGTTCCATGTTTATGACCTAAAAAGTCATGGTGGTCCTTAACAATGCTCATGTAGTCACTGCAAAGGATGCACAGAGAGGTTATCTTTGTATTGTTTCTGTGTGGAAATACCATTCAGCAGTTATTAACAAATTACAATTAACCCCAAAGTTGTATCAGGTGTCGTCTAGGCGCTACTTGGACTCTGGTCTACAATTGAGCTGTTCTGTTTTACCTGTCAGAATGCACCTATATATATTGGCTTTGTTGGCCATATTAGGTGTTAATTGACTTGTCGACTGTCAGTTGTCAAATCCATTGCATCAAAATAATAGGTAACCCTTTTTTAATGGTACACCTCTATTAAGTAGTAATCAAGCAAATATGTAATTACCCATTTATTCATACATAATCAGTTTGTTGATACTTTCATTGATTATTAACACAAATCTTTATACATTTGCATTGGTTTACATGATGTTCTATACTTTAAACATTAATAACATTATTTACAACTCAGTGGTGTTTCTTAATGTTGAAGCAATGCTTTGTAAATATTATATTACTGGTTGCTAATGCTTAACTAATACTTAACCAATATAATACATTTGAGCAATATGATGGCAGTGACCAGAATATCGCCCCCTATATAGACACAATGAATCTGAATCTAGTTTTAGGGAAATTATCAAAATTTGCCAAAAACACCCTTCACAAACAATCAGATAAATTAAAAAAAGTCAAATAGACCCTTCCCATATTTGTCAACAATGTAAAAACCCTTAGAAATCACACAAACAATTCCCTATTAGGTGGTAGTGGGCGCCATAGCACATCCTACAGATTTATACTGCTTAAACACCTTGACCTAGACCTGACATAGCCTGGGTTACACATAAAATAATAGTATTATACACAAACATTTTCAGTGAAACTGTTACTAAAAATGTTACATAACATTAAAATACTCCATTTTGATCTTATATAGGCTATCAGAGTTTGATCTGTTCACCAAGAATAGAAGCCTCTTTTCAATGTGGGGTTTAATTTGATACCAGTGCCTTTAATTATGGTAAGAGAGACTTAAAGATGTCATTACAAACCATAGAAGTGCTTTTCTATTCGAAATAAAGGCCTAATCCATCATGGTTTTTGAGATAGAAGTTTACACACATACACGCCTTCATTTTGACAGTGTTTTTGGAAAAGGCACTGAGTTAATGCAGGCCCTGGAGGTGACTGCTCACCTGCTGTCTAAGGCCATCAGCCCACCCATAACGGCCGCTCCAGGTAAGAGTCCATGTTGCACATTTCGCCTAACGCTCCACTCTTTTAAACTCTGCTCGCTTGCCTGTGGGGATCCCTATATGAGACCCATTGTACAAACAAACAAAGGACTTGACTTATCTTGTCCCATGAACTTGAGGTGAGCTTGATAAATTGCTGTTCAGATAAAACCCAAGTCAAAAGCTATAGTTATGTGGAAATGTATTTTGGCACTATTATCTCCCCATACAAGTATACAGGGTGAGCTCACAGGATTTTCCTTAAGTAATTGTTGCGACATTGCCTTGAGAAACACATTTTTGATCATTAAAGAGGGTGGATAAACACAAAAATGGCTTCACGTCGTACCCTTATGACCTCTGCAAAATGTGTCCCACGTCTCTTGGCTCTGCACTGTCACACGCCCTTATAATTGTGTCATTCATCAAACTCAAAAACTGTGCAAATGCTCCCGCCCACTGCTGTTATCTAGTCTCGGAAAAACATGGCTGTCCCAGACTTAGAGATGCACAGACTAGTACCATTTACTTGAGTAACTTTTTGAGTAGTCTCTGGGTAGTTTCGTTCTACTTGGGTAATATTATGTGGAAGAAATGGAAATAAAGTCAATATCTGTGCCTACCCATTCCTTAGTGTTATGTATTATGTGTCTCCTCGTCTCACCTCTGCCCCAGACGTAGTGATGGTGCTGTCCAGTTTGGCTCATTTGGCCCAGCAGAGGTCCCTTCACTTTCTGACAGAGACAATAAACACAGTTGTTTGCGTAACAACAGTAAAGGAATGTACTGATGGGAAGCAGACCTCACCAGATAAACGTGTGCACATGTTCAAGGGCAGCTACTTCAATAATGCTTTTGTTCTCAATTGGCCTTCTGACCAAAGAGGGCAACACATATAAATACATAGACCTAGTATGTTCCAGAGCTTTAACAACATACATGTTCTGAATTTACATTGTGCATCAGTACCAGTATCCAACACTAGATGGTGGCCTAAGTATAGAAAAGTGAGCCCTTGTCTTTTCAGACTACTCTGATGGAAGTGACGATAACAATAAAAACTCAATAAAAACCCCAAGATTTTGTATTGAATAAAATATACAATTATATAAGCGTAAATATAAATAAAATATATTAAAAGAATGTGCATACTAAAAATTTACCTGAATACTACAAAATAAGTCATCATAACAGGATGTAATGTTTTCCACCATAAATTGTACTCTATAGAGTAGCTTTACTGCACAATACTTTTTACTTTTACTTGAGTAATAATATTTTGAAGTAACTGTATTAAGTACTCTAACTTGAGTCAAATCTGTGAAATCTAGAAAGAGTACGAGTACTTTTACCACCTCTGTGTCATGTAAAAACAGCTTTATGTGAAGAATTTGATGAAAATGAAAATACTATTTATGTTTTTAGTTTATCTTTTGAAAATATCAAAATCAGTTTATTATTTTATTTTAGTTTAGTGTTTTTGCCAGATTACAATCAAATTAAACAAATAATCTGACATAACGCTCAAACAGTTACTCAGGACATGAGTAGTTTTTTCACCAGTACTTTTCTCCTCTTACTCCAGTAGTTATGTGAATGAGTACTTTTTACTTTTACTTAAGTAACATTATTGGCTACTCTACCCTCTTTTGGTTAGACCTTAGTGAACCTTTAGGGACAATTTAAGACTTAATTCAGACTTTATCAAGCAAGAGTGCAGTTTTGATCATTTATTTACATATTTTTCAACAAGAAAACTATTATATAGAGGATAGGTTATTTACCATAATATTATAATATTTTACATACATAAATAGTAGTTCTCAAAATGAAACAAAATCTAGTGAAACACAGTAGCCTGTTATTTATTTTAAATGAGGCTATTATGAAACTAAAAAAAGAAACATATGTACCCTAAAAGAATGAAATAAAATGTAACATTCATTGTTTGACATTTTTTACATTCTTATTGAAACATAACCTTTTTAATATCTCTGCATATAACAATAACATACGTGAATTCAGTATCTCTCTTCAGTGCATGTTTGGCTAAGAGCACAGAAAGGCTTTACTTGCCCCGGGTCTGTTGTTCTATGTTCATTTTGTTATGGTTCCAAAATAAACCTTATTCACAACCTCAGGATATTTATATTGGTAGAGTGATAGTGAGAGTGATTCAAACCATGCAGCAGTCTCATCACAATGATTGCATCACTGATTCAGTAAGCTACAGAATGTTACAATAATTTTTTTCATTCAATTGATCAGATTTTTACAATAAAACAATATGTAAGTGACATTTTGTGGCGATTACATCTCCCAACACCAGATGGCAACAGAGAATTAGCCTTAGATTAAAACTCAACAAAACATGAAGAAATGTGTGACATGCCATTGATATAAAATGTAATAGGCTCTGGGCTGTAAATAAAAATGACCAACGATGGAAGTCACCTGGGAGAGCATTTATGTTATTCATTAACAATACATTAATTAACAATTTTGGTAAAGCAAATTATTATATTTACTTTATTGTGGATGTTTCTTCCTTAGCGTCAACAAACCTCTCGGAGGAATTTCAAAGTTACCAGGCAGCAACATCTGTGTCTATCTGGAAACGTGCATAATACAGAAATGAAATGACAAACACAAACAAACACACCTTTAAGCATAATCATTAGATATATAGACGCGTTTTCTTCCAGTCACCAACTGTTTAGGGCCAAGAGGAGAAGTACAATGTGTTTTCATTATGGGCTATTTCTTGTTTTTGGACTTTCTCTTTTTCAAGGCGACACTTCAATCATACATGCCGTCCATTTTCAAAACCCCAATTGTTTTCCTGTGGGCCTGTCATTTGCCCCTGCTCCCTGTAGAGTAATTGTAGAGCAGTCCCTACTTTTGCACCGATTGCCCCTTGTCTGTGAGCCTACCACCTTTTATAATGCAGAGTGACACCAAAAACATGTGTCCGAGCACACATGCATATACGTACTCACTGTCCTCTGCGATTCCCTCAAACGGCAGCCAAGAATTCGCTTGTAGAAGTTTGTTACTTCACCAGAGCCTTGTAATTGACTAACCTCTGCTCCGCACAGGCCAAACTCTCCAAGAAAAATGAACTTAGCTTGAACTCTTTGGGAAACAGCTTTGGGTTTGACATGGTACACAACTTAATGGTCGTTTTAATATAACACCACTGTGCTTCTAGACTCCCTGATTATTTGTATGCCTATAATCTTTCTACAGAACTATTATTTTCTGTATATACCAGTCACAAAAAGTTAGAAATATTTTTCTTTGGAGTTTTTAAATTGCATGTTCCTAAAATTCAATATAACCGTATGAATCAAGAAATCACCTGGTTCTACTAAAAAACTCACGGTGAAATAGAATCTCTCTTAACTTCTCGTGACTATATGTATTTCATTTTCTGTTTCACCATTTACAATACTAGCCGGTGTGCTATGGCTGAGTAGTTAGCACTCCTGCCACAGATCCAAAAAGTCTGACTGACACATGATCTCCCTGTCTGTGGAGTCTGTATGTTCTCCATGTGTGACTGTGGAATCGTTCCAGAACTTCTACAACTCACCTTTTTTTACCACTATTGAATGTTATGAGGTGGTAACTGGTGACTGTCAATTGCCCTTATAGTGTATGTCTTTATTTCAGCCCTGCGATTAACTGGCCATTGTCAGAGTGTACCCTGCCCAGAGTTGCTGCAAACAGCCTCTGGGCACCCATGAGCTCCAACTGAAGTTCAAATTAACCAAACAATAAAAATACCTCCATCTGAACCCTTTTTTGGCCCAACCCACCACAACACAGTTAGAATAAGTGACGTAGACTAGGGTCAACATCGGGAGAAATACACGCCGCAGAGTCAGAAGTCAAATTATAAAAAGCCACATTTTTAATTCAAATTTAACAAGTATTGGTTAGAATTATGTTTTGCCTTATGTCATAAAACATCCTGTTACACTCACTGTTATTTACTTGCATGCTAATTGAAACTGTGGTATTTGTTTAATATAACTGGGTTTAAAAGGTTCAGGCAAGGTCAAAGAGAGGGCACACTACCTACAAACACTTCCAGTTCATCACTGTAGTATAAAATGTAACAGCTTTGTGCATTTGTGACAATGCCTCTCATAGACTTCAGGTCCATTTGTACGTCAGCTTTAGGGTTAACAAGTGTCCGATAACGTAATGTAGTCCCCATGGTTTCAGATAGAAGACTAAAGAAGCAATGCGGCTGAACTTTAACTAGAAATAAAAAATGTGAATGACCCTCGTTGCCATGGTGAAGTTATAAAATGAGGTCCATGCCATTTACCTTTTGTCAGTTTACCTAATACAGTGCCAGGTTCTCAGTGAAAATAAGAGAATCAGTAGCTAATAATCCAGCATCAACAATACATAAATTAGATGCAATTTTTATGTCTTTCTCCATTGAAGAAATGAAAATAACATTGAAGAACACTACTACATATAGTGTATAATTAAAACACAGTCTATAGAATGATTTACGCTCCAGAGAACACAGACACTAGCAAAACAAAATAAAAATAACTTGACTAAGGTTTCAAACATTTTTGTCAACCTCTCGGCTCAATGTGTTTCTAGCCATGTGGTCACAGGCTGTAGACTTGAATCTATACCCGTTACGTCAAAGTGATGTTTACATTTTTGTGGGTAATGTTTTCATTTAATTGCAGGTTATAGAGGGTCTCCAGCCTTTCAGAGACCTAATCAGAATGTACATGGTCTGAGTTGCATGGCAAAGAATTCGATTTTTATTACGAAGATAAGATCAGTGAGAAGGCACATGATTCAGCCCCAATGACTGTAAACTGGGCCAAAAAAGATTTTGCAGATCACTAATTATCTAAAGTGGATTGTGTAGCTCAAAGTACACCAGTCATAATGTAATCTTTGGTTGTATTTATGTAAAATAATGACGGATGTTGCTCCTTACTCCATCTAGTGGTACAACAATCAACTACACTATCATCTTGTTATCTTGTTATTCTCTTGATATTGTTTTAAAAAATCCACTTATTGGTCACAGGAATCTAGGGGTATATATGTGACGCTAAAATGCAAGATCACCTGCTTTTTGATAAATGTCCTACGGTTGTATCTGTTCTCTGGTCACATATGTTCAGGGTTTTTTTTTCACCTAGTGTCCCTCTCTATTATTAGTCACATGCAATAGTAGGTAGGCTTGAGGGCAACAAAAACTGCTCTCTGGACCGCATTTGGCCCCAGAGCCATATCATTTGGACACCCCTGCTCTACCCTAACCTTCATAATATCCTGTATCTCACTGTGGGGTGAACATTTTCTATTTTTCACAGATTTCACCTAAATCAAACTACCATATCTTTTTGTGACTATATTCCTGTTGTTGCAGCTGTTTGGAGCCTATCTCAACAACTACGTGCAGTAAGGCAAAACAAAACAGTTCCAGGATGGTAGTTTATATCACAATTTTAAGTCTACAAACTAAGCATTATGATCTAATATATTTACATGGCACTCATCACTAGACCTGGCTCTTTCTCTCAGTGCAGCTCACCCAGGTCCAAGACACTGTAAAAAAAACATGGTGCTATTGGGAAATCGTTTAGTTTATTATTGAATTAAATGCTCAGTCAGTTCACATTACATTTTCACATGATACGGAGCCGAATACAATACTACAACTACGTCTGCAGAAATAGCATGTGTAAACTGAAATATGAAATGAACCTGGCATGTCAATGTGAGAACTAATAAAGTCTTACTGTCTCTAGATACTGGCCCTAAGTTGAATTGAGACTTTTAGTGGACATTTCCCACATTATTGTTAATAAATGGAAATAAAAGAGAATACTCATATGCTGAACAATGAAGCAAAATAGGTGTCGGAGAGAGAGAAAAAGCCTTAAGGGAGAACAGAAAAAGACATGTACTTTTAGGAAAGGGTCCAGGGAGTTGGATCCAGTGGTTTGGCAGCTCACCCCGCTCCAGATGTGAACTGATCTGTGTAGAGTGTGACTGAAGCTGGTATAAACATGTGTGTGAGCGGTGTCCGGACGGAGGTGGCCTCGGTCAAAACAGGTTTCTGTGGGAGTGTGAACACAAACACATCCTGACTTCATTATCAGTAATATGGCCCTGTACTTCACTATGGTCAATATGATACTGCTTACCATTACCGTATCGACTACTGTGGCATTTGTTAATAAGTGCAGCAGTGAAGGATGAAGGATGTTAGAGAACCCTTTCAGAAATCCCATCAACAATTATTATTATCCAAGTTTATTCAATAGGTTACCCTTAATATCACTAAAATGCAATGTAAGCTATACATTACCATCACCTGGTTTTACTTAATACCATAGAATCCAACAAGGACCCCCTACAACAAAAAGCAATTTTTTCATAGATTACTATATAATTTTACATAAAAATTTTTTTGAAAATTCCACATAAAAAAATAACTCTGAATATCAAAAAATTAATAAATACTGCTTTAAACCTGGTTTAGATGTGGTTAAATACCCTATTTATACAAAATGCTACAGTATCACTTTCCATTTTCCAAGAATTTCAACTTTCTGTGAATATTTCTGTAATATTATTTGCTGACTTTACTGTGTGAATTTGCTCTCCAAGCTGAAAAAGTGTTGTCACAAAAAAGTGTGGTCATTTGATATACAGTGTGTTATGACTACAGTATAACTTACCATTATGACAATATTATACTGTGCTTCATGATTTAATATGTTTTCAAAAATTCTAAAAATATTTCACAATATTCTGAATATTTTGGCAGCAAAGGAGAAAAAATAAAATACAGTCTGCTGCCCACTGTGGCTTATCGACTGTGTTGTTAAATCAGTAATTATTTTGAAGCTTCAGTTCCTGTAATAAATTCTCAGACTATCAGCTATATCCTTATTCTGACATAATAAAATAAAAAATATAATATGCTTTGACCCGCCACAACTAATATTTAAGTAATGGCACTTTGGATAAGCATGCAACCAATCAGAAAATGCATCATGGTACCAATATGGATAATTGACTGCTAATGGATCACATGGCACATTTTGAAACATACAACTAGATGGAGTAATGCGCTATTACACAAAAGAAAACCCTATAAGCACAGTTTTGATCAAAATAAAGGCTTTTTTTATTGTATAATGGTTTAATTGGAGCGGTTCCAGACCTCTATGTCAGTTTGCAAGGACATTAAATTGGTCAGACTGGCCATGCGGGTAACATTAGGTAATCAGTTCAGACCTCCACAACGCCAACCTCTACTCTTTGCCATTCCCAGTATTCATGCGGCAATCAACTATGAGCCACATTTAAAGGGCTCTGTGATTTTGAAAGCAACGTTATCTGTCACCATACAAAAAATAGTCAACAGAATGGTATGACCGCATGCGACACATCCTGCTGAACCGCTAAGTCTATACCAACATGCCTGTTTTCCTTACATGCCTTGAAATAATTAAAACTCAAAGTCAGGCTTCTTGCGGCAGAGGTTCCAGATCTGGCAGCCGTGATACATTTCTTGTGGGGAAATCTTGATGTGGGATTGTTAAGGCCCTGATCTTCTAAATTTGTGTATGGGGACTTAATTGCGTCTGAATGCTAAAGTCATGTAGTGTTGCTGGCAGTATGCTCACCCCCCCTCTCACTCACTGGTGGGGAAAACGTCTTTATTAGTGGTTTCTGATTCTTTATTCTGGGCTAAACTCATAAAGCATCAAGATGAGTGATATCATGTGGTCTTCATCAACAAGAGAGCTTTTTGTTGTACTTTATAGACATTGAATTTGAAATGATTAAAGGCCATGACACACACAGGGTTATAGAGCAAAGCCAAATTGTGCCTGTAACTTTTGCAAGATGCCGACTTTTAGGAGGACACTGTTTTTTACTGGAAACACTTCAAACAGAAAATAAAGTGACATACACCTTTCACTAATACATATAATTACAGTTAGACTTTTTCTGATCTGAAACAATGGGATGAACACAGAAAATAATGACTGAGCTAAATCATAAATGCATGGTAAGCATTTTACAGCCATGAAGAAGTACACATACTACAAGACTTAGAGCCAGACCTTGACACACACCTTGAATCCTCTAGTTCGGGAGTAAATGCTTTCTTAAGACCCATTCCTGGATCCAGAAAGTGTTCCTGATCCACACCAAAAACGTTCTTTATTCTCGTTCTTCCTACTGACATTTCCCTCAAAATTAGAGACGGATCTGTTAATCATTATTTACATTATTCTCTTTTGTATTGCACAAGTCATCAACAGCAGCTAATAGTAAAAACAGTTAGGTCTATTAAAATTCAAAGAAATTATTTTGTAAAACACACACAAAATCTTTTTTTTTTTCCAAAATACATGTGTGTGTTTATGAGGAAGTTGAAATATAGCCTACAACAAGTATCTTTTTTTACATTCAGTCTATGCTTGGCCTTGTCTCCACACTGCCATCAGCAAAACTTCATTGAAGTTGCTGATGATCGATGCGGGACTACTGTTCAACTTCAGCCCTCCCACTGCTGTCTGTCCCAGCGCAGTCAAAGCGCAGCTCCACGTGTAGCGCTGCGCACAGAGCTGTGTCTCGACGAACTAATCTTCAGAGCGATCCGTATCCCGCAGGAGCGAGCCACTTGACCTCCCCTGGTGCTTTTCTGTGAGTGACGCAAAAAAGTGGGCTGGCAAAGCGCTAAGTGCACTAGTTTAGAGGACTATTGGTGCGCATCGTAACATCACTAGTGAATCAGACTTCATTTAGAGCACCTATCCCGTCTTATCTCTTTCTTTCGGATGTTACCAAACCAGATAACCAGAGACACGGGGATGTTTACTGATGCGTGACGTTTCCTTTTGCAAACTAGGGTAACTACGTAACCCCTCCAGTGAGTAAGTTGAGAGGCTTGATTAAACTTATCTTGAATGAACGTCCCGCCGCCTCTCGCCACATCTGGACGTGGAGTAGACGTATCTGTCAAATCTAGCGCGAGACGGACTTCACCTGATATTGACGCACGTGTTGTTTTACGCACGGCTCTGAGGAGGAATATTGGACTGGAACTTTTGATTTTATTGCTTTACTCACTTTGCAAAACTTTGATCTGTATTTTCTTTTGAATTACAACGTACACAATGGATCATTCGTGGCTCACGTGGATCACTTTGGTGCTTATTTTTGTCTTGGATAAGAGGTGCGTAATTTCATTTTTCGTGTTTGAAATGGCTTAACTTCGGTACGAGCAAGCTTTTTAGTTGCATTTTGATTCATTGTTGGCTAGTATATATTTACCGCGGACATTTTACACCAGACGTAACGTGGTAAAAAAGTATTTACTGACTTCATCTTAACTTACGTTTATTGTATGAGGAAGTTGTTCTGTACTTTTTATCCAAAATAAATAACACATCACATACGGTGCAGATGTTGTCATGGCTGCTTACGTTTAGCTACTGGTTACTTTTAAGTGAGATCAGAAGGCGCTTGTATAAAGTGTGGTAAATTTGAAATGAGCAGCACTATGCAAATCCACTGCAGCTGTGTGTGTGTGTGTGTGTATGTGTGTGTGTGTGTGTGTGTGTGTGTGTGTGCCTGTGTGTATGAGACACAGCGCTGCACACCTGGAGAGTTGTGAGCACATGTCAGAGGTTATGTGCAAAGAGGTGTGTGTGTGCATGCCCCTAAATACTGGGGCCATCCAGACGCTCACACGCAACCTATATTTTACCAATGAAAAGTACAGTAGAGGAGCAGTCATTATGTTGACTGGGGCAGAGGTGAGAGGAGTTGCTAAAGTTTGTGCTCATCTGCTATTGTTTCTTCAAAACAGTGTTAGCTAAGTAGTCATTCCAAAAAGTATTTGTACTCATGTGCTTGAATGTAAGCAGAATTTAATTTAATCAAAATGTAATTTTTAAGTTTCTGATATAAATATATATATAGAAGATGGGTAAACATTAATAATATAGTTTACAAAATAACGCCAGATATTACTTACATTCTAGCTGTCACATTACATACATAATGAGAGAGGAAAAGTGGAAAAAATGATATTCATAAAGGTATGGTGCAAAACTACAGTGTATTCAAAATAATACTCAAGTAACTGTAACTCATTACAACTGACTCTACACCAATTTACCTACGTCTGCTCCTTGATTGATCTGCCTTTTCAAAACACATGTCATAGACACAGACACATTTAAAAAAAGCTTTGCATCGCTGACTTTAAATACTTCCTTGTTGTGATTTGACAAGACAGGTAAGATGAATTCTCCTGAAGACAAGCCTCCAACTGTTACTGATCATGTTGAATGTGAGCTAACTTTTACAAGAGTCGGACACTACAACCCAGTGCTTTTCCAAACTTTTCACACAAAAAGATCATCAACAGAAAACACAAAAATAGTGATAATTGCAGGTAAACTCACTGCTAAATAAAAACCAAAAAGGTCTATACCAGGTCTAAACCATGTACAAATGAGTCATTGGGTCTAAACCAGGTCTAAACTATGACTAAGACCAGGCCCACGTTTAATTGGTCATTAGCCAGGAGCAAGCAGCAGTCTACACATTAAAGCCACCGACCAAAGCAAGACTAAAACAAGAAACAAAATTGGCTCTAAATGCAACTTTAAAATGAAACTGGCAAACTATCACTTAATAATGTTGCACACCTTTTATCTATAAAATGAGTCACACTTATTAAGGCATACATTACATTACTGTGGTTTCACAAGAATCTAATCAGGCTTTTGTCAATATAACTGTGGGAAATTTTTGGTGACACCCAGGTAGCATCGTTTAATAAGACGACCAGTTTAGTCCCGATTCTGTTTGAACATGTGTCAAAAACAAGGAGGCAGCACAGATGATTTATGAGCTTGTTTGTGTTGTAAATAACATTACTCCTATGTGCTTCTTGTAGGGTAGACTCCAATGAAATCTTAGGACTGAAACTCCCCAATATTGATCCCATTTTGAACGCCAACACGGTTTGCCTAACGTTGCCCGGGTTGACGCGGCGCCAACTAGAGGTTTGTATGAGAAACCCTGACGTAACTGCTTCAGCGATACAAGGCATTCAAATCGCCATCCACGAATGTCAACACCAGTTCAGAGGACATCGCTGGAACTGCTCCAGTCTGGAAACAAGGAACAAAATACCCTACGACAGCATAGTCTTCAAGAGAGGTCAGTGCCCGTATCATCTATTTGTGGCTACAATGTACTACAATGTAGATGTTGACAAAACATGATAGAAGTCATTAATGTTTGGAGGTGTTCCATATAAAGGGGTGGAGGCTGTCAATTTTATGGCTTTTGTGAACGTTGCAAGTTTGAATGAGGCTGTGCGGCCTTTTTGACTGTATGAGCTCACCACATGTTACACAACAACCGGAGCCCAGTAGATGAACATACTAATGGTTAATATGTTTTTTTTTTTTATTCACAAAATAAATAAATAAATAAATAAATAAATAAATAAATAAATAAATAAATAAATAAATAAATAAATAAATAAATAAATAAATAAATAAATAAATAAATAC
>JAVQKC010196504.1:0-12749 GCA_036025475.1 Philypnodon macrostomus | reverse complement strand
GTATTTCTTCGATGAATATTAATTAAGTAATTAATTACTTAATCGATACAGTTCGGCGTCTTTATGGTATGCACCTGTGTGCAAATGTTGAAACTGATCCGGCAATTCCTTTTTGAGTTCTTTTAGGATCTGCGGACACGTACGGACTTGATTCCATAATATCGTCGTTCCGCCGATATAATTACAGGCCATACTAAATTTGGTTGCAGCTCAAATAAATGGCTCTTTGGATCCGTGTCTGCTCTATTGAATTCCTCTGCATTTCTAATAATGTTCTATCATTTTAATAATCCCAGAGTTTCAATAACAAAGATCATCTGTCCCATATATTTCTTTAACCCTTCTAAGTGCAGTACATTATTGCTTGAAAAGTCCTTATCATTTTTTCCATTATCTACACCATTTGGTAATGCCATCTACCATAACAACCCTTCAAAGTCAAGTCAATTAAATTAAACGCCACTTAAGTTTTACCTCCGCTTTGACTTGTTTTGCAGAGAACAGCATTTAGCATTTAGGAGCAAAGCCTATCCAATAAAGTCAAGATGATAAACGAGAGAGCCTCGTCGAGCACAGTATTCTCGTTAACTTTCGCTGAAACAAGTGGAAGTGGGCTTGTAAAACATTAATACGGGACCAGAGGGCCACTTCCCAGTTCATACTTCCTGCTTCTTCTTCTTCTGTGGTTTGTATGGTGCAGGTGGACATACACTGATTTATTTTTAAGTGAAGTTGAACGAAGGCTTGTAAAGACAAATAAATATATGTATATGTTATATATTTATATTATATAATTTTTTACCAATAGTATACTGGTGAAAAGTCATAACATAATCCTTAATGATTGAAGACAAGAAGGCTAAGCCTGGGGTCCCGGAAACTGATGAACCCGCTGCAGAGGCAGAACTATGTCCAAGTATAAGAGGAGGAAGAAGAGAACCTGGCTTTTTACATGAAGCGGAGTCAAGCAGCGCACCCTTGTAACAGTGAAACTGTACAGACACAGACACGTTAACGAGAGAAGGACTATGTATAACAAGATACAACTACTAAACTGAACCCTGGATCAGCTCCAGCTAAGCAGTGGCCACACAAATGCTTAGGCTCTTGTGATGAATGTATGGTTGTACATAAATCTCAGAGTTGAGTCAGAGTTTAGACTTAGATCCTAGTAAAGATTATAGCCATTAACAAAAAACTGTCAGGGGGCTTTTAGAGATGTGACAAGTGATTGAACATTGCTGTCAACACAGGAAGAGCATTTGTCAAACCAAAGGCCCTGTTCACTATAGACAAAACCCAACGCAATCACATTCAATCTCTGGTTATTGTAACAAAACAGTGTTGGTGATCACTGGGAAACTCCTCAAGCACTCCCCAAGTAATGTTCTTCCGTTAAATACAGTAGACATAAAATGCAATACAGCAGTGGGACTGTGGCATGGGTTGTATTTGTACACAGAAAATAATTCATAATTTGGATTTTACATTTTGATTACAGATTATCTTTACGTTTGACAACAAAACATAAATAAATGTATATGTACATATATATTTTCTAAGATGGTTCGTTGAGTGAAAAGCTTGTTCATTTGTAAGTTCTTGTAAAGGGCATGTATTTCCCCCTGGTGGGTGCCCCATTGTGTCATGTCTGTTTAAAAAACAAATGTTTAAACTAAGCTCTAACTACGCCATCTTAGGTAGTTCTGAATATTTTGTAGTGTAGAAGACTACTGTATAATTATAACTTGTAAAGGCCAATATTTACTCACAGGAAAAACATATTTTTGGCCTTGACTTTAAGTAATATCTGTA
Source organism: Philypnodon macrostomus (assembly GCA_036025475.1). Classification (NCBI taxonomy): domain Eukaryota; kingdom Metazoa; phylum Chordata; class Actinopteri; order Gobiiformes; family Eleotridae; genus Philypnodon; species Philypnodon macrostomus. The sequence goes on along the minus strand of JAVQKC010196504.1, from coordinate 10,934 downwards.
ATGAAACCACAGTAAAAGTAATGGCTGTTCTTATTAAAAATGACATTGAGACTTTAAAGAGTACATACTGTTTTTTGTAGGTCAGTATGAATTACACTGAAGCTTTTGTTTACTGGAAACTGGATCAAAAAAACCACACAAGGCCACACGTTTGCCCATTGACCACTTACGGACACTGGAACTGAGTTGAATATTGGATAATGCCAAATACAGAGAAAGTATTGAAGAAAATCACTCATTGACCACAGTCCATTTTATTTAGCCTATATTTAACTGGTTAGTCCCACTGAAATACAGGCTCTCTAACTTTAAAGAGCTGTTTTTTTCATTTGTGAAGTATGTATATGAGCTTAGAACACCATCTGGATCCAGAAATGTTAAAACATATATTGTAGAGCAGTATCCTGTAACATTGTAGTAGGTTGTGACCAGGGATTTTTAATGTGACGGTAATGTTTTAATTTATGACTTTGTAATTATATCGGCGAAACAACGATATTATGGAATCACGTCGGTGCGCGTCCGCAGATCCTATCACACAATCACACAATGTATGATTAAGGTTCCCGTTGGTGACAGCTGTAGCAGACGTATGGGGCAGAAGTATGGGGCAGACGTATGGGGCAGACGTATGGGGCAGAAGTATGGGGCAGACGTATGGGGCAGACGTATGGGGCAGACGTATGGGGCAGAAGTATGGGGCCGTTTTGCCGATATACACCTTGCTGTCGGGGACAACAGCACAGGCCTAGTTTAGCTTTAGATCTGGTTTAGTCCTAGTTAAATCTTGGTTTAGAATTGCACCAACAACACTGCAACACTGTCAGGCCACATGGGGTCAGTAAATGAAGAATGGACCCTGTTAGCAACTTTACTCAGAATGTACTACACTGATTTAGATGACATTTTTAGGGAAGGTCAGGAATGACACAAGGAATAATTGATTCATCACTGTCTGGATCCAGGAATTTTTTCAAAGAATGCCATCTGTTGGCTTAGAGGCATGTCAGTACAACAAAAAGAGGCAATAGTTCCCTCCCCATCCTTCACAGAAAGTGCTCTTATGTAAACAAACCAAAACAGGGCTAGTGATTAACATTTTTTGAGACAATGTGCTGTGTCAGTTGACATTGTTTTATTAGTGTCGTGTCTGTGGTTTTGCTAACCTCTCGTATTAAGTTAATTGAGTTATGAAATGATTATGAGTGAAGGACTGAGTGCTCAGTTGTTTTTTTTAATATTGTGCTTGTGTTGACTATTTTCACATCTACTTGAGAATACTGCATTTGTAGGAAATACTGATTTTGAATGTTTCTTCTGTTAGAGATATTTATAAGCTTCCCTTGTGTTGGATTACAAATTCTGTTTACATTAATCTGGAGGAAAGATATTTAGGAACCTGTAAAAGTCTTTACTGCTCATTTTATAGGTTCCTGAATAACTCAAACCATCTTTAATTATATCACCCCCTTCCTGTTACCGTTTATGGACCCCAGGGTGAATCATTTGATGCATTTGGACAAAGCTCAAATTTACTGTTAACATTTCCACTTTATTTATTCCTCTAGTTTATTGGTGAATGGTTAGATTTGGGTGGTCTAATAGAAGAGGATCGCAGTTTTACGAGAGCTGACTTGGTGGGTGTTCGGCTGCTGTTACAATGAGAACAATGTTTTATTCCTCAACAATAGTCCCCAAAATAACGGTCATACAATGGTATGATTGTATCATTAACTAGGAATTATACCAAAAATGTAATGACCTTGTTCTGACACTCCAAAAACACTTGCACTTTCTATAAAATCATTTAAAATTAAATCTGTAATAGTCCCACACACTTTCCATTTCAGACTAAAGCTTGGTGATGAAAATGAAAAATTATCCCTCATTATTCTGTCTAGAGCCTCAATTATGCGGATAGAGGTTTCTAGAGTACGCATGTGGATTTTGTATTTAAAGTACAATATTCCATTTCATATTTCATACCAGCTTGTGACGGTCAACAGCGGCTTATATGCTGATGTGGGTAGTATTTAGTTTTATTTATTTACTCAGTTACATTTACTTGAACAAATTATAGTTTTACTGAACCATCTTTACTTCTACTTCAGTAAGTTTAGTGCCACGTTTGAGAGGGAACAAGAGGAAACTGAACCCCTCACCTTCTGAATTAGGGCCTGAACCTTTTTGCCTGGATCCCCATGTCTATATTTTTATTAATTTGTTTTTAACCATAATATATTTTAAATGATTTATAGATAACCAATAGGGCTGGGAACCTCAGGGTACCAAAATATAAATATGGCGATCTCTATATACTGCAGATAACCACCATTTAAAGGAATTGATAGTGTTTAAACTGTATTCCAATTAATTTTTGCCACACAAAAAAATCTATATATATTTTGTCCCACCCCTAACAACACATTTTATAATAACTACAGTTTAATAACGTTTTACTCATTAAAATCAAGGACTCAATATTCACATAAGGACTTAGTTGTAGTTCCTGCTCGTGTGTAGACTGTACATTTGCTTCAGTTCGCATCAGTTTTTGTAAAGTTGTAAATATCAATTTTTATTTACACATTTTTGTCAAGTTATAATCAAAGACTTTATTCAGTGTTTGAGATTGTTCCCCCTTAATGATGACTCTTGGCTTCTACAAGAAGGTTAGAATTGACGCACACGAACGAACAGATCAGAGTCAACAGGCATTTATTTAATACTCTCTTCATTGATGCACTTTTACAGACAGCTGATCTCTGAAATCCACTTTGTAACCGTTTGAACCAACTTCTCCCTTGAACCGTTCAAACCAGCAACACTGTTTCTGATTGGCTACAATATTCAAAAGCAGGGCACTGCATATGTTTGGGCCCTTCAAGTCAAATTAAATAATTACAGTAAAACAAAGAATAGAATAAGACTTTTGAATTACATTAAAACTATGAGCTTTGGCCTTTTAACAACAACAGGAAAATGAGTAGCGTTTTTAATCCCCCTTCAGATTCCAGGCGCTTTCTTGGAAGGCAGTGTGAATGAAAAGGCAACTGCAATGAAAATGTAAAAAACGGTCATTTTCAAAAAAGCTCAGAAAAGACACAAAAATAGTTTTCATCCGAAGGGAATGACAGATCCTAGAAGAGAGGAGGTTTGAAATGAGACAATGCAATGTCAACAACCATCTTATAATGTCCTGTACAGAGCTTAAACCGTTTTGCCTACTGTCAAGTATTCCTCTACGTTATCCTCTCTTTTTACCAGCCGCAGTTTAGATTTTTCCTTTGTATTTGTAGACAGTAAATATTTATTTTTTTTGTCACAGAAAGTTGTATGTGCTGGCTTGTTGACTTTTAAGTCACACTTTTTACGTGTTTATACATTTTTACCCAATTATGGAGGTTTCTTATTTAGGCCTATATTGAAAATATGGTACTTAAAAGACCACATATTTTCTGATGTGGTACTTCGTATACATCACTTGGTAAAAGTAGCTAGCTGGACTGTGTTACTAGCCAAAGTACTCATATTTTGAAAGGTTGTCTAATGGTTGTGAAGCCCTGATCCCTGTATGTGGACTAAAATAAGCCAATACAGGTCCCTGCTGCGCCTCCGACCCAGTCTCACCTCTATCCTCTTTCCACTTGTTGAATGGTAGTTTGTGTTTTCAGTAGCGGTAATGGTCTGGTTTGAACGGCCCCTCGGTGGGCAGGCCCAGGTATTTGGCCTGTTTGTCTGAGAGCTTGGTCAGCTTCACGCCCAGTTTGTCCAAGTGAGCTGCTGCTACCTGCTCGTCCAGCTAGAGACACAGAAGAGAATACAATTGTATTATTTATTTTTTTTAAAAGGCCAATGCATCTCAGGTTTAAAATCAAATTAACCTTATTTAAGAGCAAATCTGAGCATTTTATTCATATATAATTCTTAGTTTATTTTTTTGCCATTTCTCTTTGGTCCGTTTTGTAAAAAGGACTTATCTGCTTTTGCAAATAACTATTCTCATACGTTTAAAAACTACATTTTAGCATAAAAAAAAAACATACAAAAAGTATAAAATTATCAAGAAAGTTTGATTTCTGACCCTCTTTGGCAGGAAGTAAACTCCAAGTGGATATTTGTCAGTGTTTGTCCACAACTCGATCTGAGCAAGAACCTGCAAAATAGAATCAGCACAATTATAGTAAAACATTAAAACTGAATACATTTTTAATTTTTTGTATTTATTGCCCTCATTGATCCGTCTGTACCTGGTTGGTGAAGGAGTTGCTCATGACGAAGGAGGGGTGGCCCATGGCACAGCCCAGATTCACCAAACGACCCTCGGCCAAAATGATGATGTGGCGGCCATTTTTCATACGGTATCGGTCAACCTGAGAGTAGACCAGGAAACAAACTATTGCTATTGCAGTCTCGTGGGAGAAGTTTACTTTAGATTAGTCTGAGGTTAGGACTGATTAAGTCTAATAACATTAGACTTCAAAGGCAAATATTGTGAGAAATGTCACTTTGTAAATTCTATACAGTTCTATTTTTTTAGTCCCATAAAGAATAAATCGCCAACCAAACTGTTTTTTTCACTGTACATGTTGGAAGTACCTGAGGCTTGACGTTGATTTTCTCGGCTGCGTTCTTGTTGAGCCAGCTCACATCGATCTCGCAGTCAAAGTGTCCGATGTTGCAGACGATGGCGTCATCCTTCATCTGCTCAAAGTGACTGCAGAGAAATCAATGAGCTCTATGTAACATCTGCGTTTATTTTAAATGTATCTGAATGATGTTAAATCAGACAGTTAAAAATACGTACTGTCCAAGAATGATGTCCTCACAGCCAGTTGTTGTGACGAAAATGTTTCCCTCCTGACAGGCTTCATCCATTGTGGTCACCTCGTACCCTGAACACATTTAGGAGAGTTCAGTTGTATGCATATAAATAAGATTTTTTTTCACAACTTCAATTGAATTAACTATCAACTCATTTACTTTTCTCTCCACTTCTCTTTTTCACATTTTAGACTTTCAATCTGAATAGACTTTAGATTATGACAAAATAAAATATGGAAATCTTAAGCTGATGTTTACCATAATTGGTAAATATAGATTACCAAAAGGCAAAAAGACAAAGAAACTGTCCTAAAAGGTCACAGAAAACCATGAATGAATTGATTATTTTGTGAATGAGTTTATTAGAACTCTGCTGCCCTCATTTGGCCAAAATAAGTATGGCAAGTGAAAAAGTCACTCAAAACTTCAAGGTTGGCTTGTTTATGAATTAAAAATGTTCTCTAATTTTAATAGATTATTATGCAAACCCTTTTATGAAATAGTTTTTGTATGCATGTTTATCTAAATGTCATGGAAGCTGCTGGTTTGAAAAGTAACTAAATCTGTTGCATTTTCCTAGTTTCTTGAAAATTATTTGTTTATTGTAGTAATTGATTTTAAGTCCAACCAGAATATTTCGATAAACAGTTCATACCCTCCATGGCGGCCTGCAGAGCGTTGATAGGGTCGATCTCCGTGACGATGACTCTGGCTCCGAACCCTCTCAGAGCCTGGACACAGCCCTTCCCCACGTCTCCGTACCCGGCCACGACCGCCACTTTACCAGCGATCATCACATCTGTGGCCCTCTTTATACCGTCAATCAGGGACTCTCTGCAGCCGTACAGGTTATCAAACTTGCTCTGGAGAAGGAAGAATAAAACTGCTCTGAAATGTAAACATTTTTACAGTAGCAATATGTGGTGGCAATCCAAAACCTATTTTAACTTTGAGTGCTATACAAGATAAATGAAGAAATATGGATTCTTCAAACATTTAACTCATTTGGTTAAACGGTTGGCATTTGATGATGTTAATAATTTACACCATTTATTCAGAGTTTTTAGGGCTTTTTGTCAAAACATTTTCATTCTTTATTTATAAATCCGTTTTGACTGAGTATTTTTAAGCATGCATTTGAAATGAGCCTGAATTAAATGAATCTACCTTAGTGACAGAGTCGTTGACGTTGATGGCTGGGATCTTGAGGTCTCCGCTCTTCATCATTTTGTAAAGATTGTGGACTCCTGTCGTCGTCTCTTCCGACACCCCACGGATTCCTGAACAAAAACATTTGCTTTTTTTAAACCTCTTGCTATAATATAAACGATAATAAAACACCATTTCACAAGAGTTTTTGTGGTGTTTATAGACCCTTTTGGTGTTAACAGAGTAACACCACAAACAAATTAAACTGAAATACTGGAGAAATGTGCAAGTATGAAAAAAACAAACATCCGCTGCATGCAAGTAATGTTCGACACAGAACCATTAGTAATAGTGAGTGTACCAACATCCAGCGGTGATAGTTTGTCAGTGTCAGATTTAATCCATCATTTACCACAAATCCTCTACCAAGTTAATTATTGTTGGTGCAGATTTCACTCTGAGATCTCCATGTTGTAGAGTCCCAGTGCAGACCTCCACCGTCTCTCTCTGCTCCTAATGACACAGCACCAACACAAGTCGGGCTGCAACGCCTCAAGGAGCAGTTCATTCAATCAACTGCTGCAATAAAAGGTCCACATGGAGATCTGTATCAGGCCATTATTGTGAAGGGCCAGTCCTTATCTTGAACCTCAACCAATAGGGAGAGGGCAGACAAAAATGGACTGAGCTTCTGATTGGATTAGTTTATGTGAATGGGTAAATAAGGGCTCTTTTTCCTCTTAAAAGCTATAGTTTAACTAAGTATCTGTATTTGCTCCTTTCTTTCATTGAAAAATTATTTCAGCAAAGTTTATTATTTGACAAAATAAAAAAAGTCTTAAGCAGACATTTACCAAAACTGGTAAACATAAATTACCAATATGGACCAAAGCAAAGAAACAGCCCAAAAAGTCACAGAAACCAAGGCATTGATTATTTATAACTCTGTCGCCATCATTTGGCCAAAACAGGTATGACAAGAGAAACCCACCCAGGTTGGCTCATTACTGTTACCATTAGTAATAGTTAAGGTTCCCACTGTCCCAAACATTTTCCTAGTGTGTCATGTGAAAAGCCCTTTGATTACCTACCCTTCTGTTTCTATTCAGATTGCAGTTTGGTCCATGTCAAGTACCTGAGAGTAGTTTGGGGTACTTCTGGTGGACCAAGTTGGTGAGGTCTCCTCCATCGTCCAGGATCATGTTCAGAGGCTTTCCGTCTTTGAAATACAGGGTCTGCTCAATACACCACACATACTCCTCATCGGTCTCTCCCTTCCACGCATACACTGAACACAAAGACAAAAAAAAGTCTGTAGAAATCTGACAGTTTTTTTTTCGGCATGTCCTTCCCATTTTACCATGGGTTCTCTACAAGTACTTACACAGTACAAGCCTACCAATCAAAAGACATGTATTAGGGGAATTGGTGAACATAAATTTCCTATAGTGAATGAATGTGTGCCCTGTGACTAACTGGACATTGTGCAGGTTGTACCCCAAATAAGGCCCATCTTTACTGGGATTCAGTCACCTGCAACCCCTAAACCCCTAGAAGATTAATGAATGCAAAAAAGGAACTAACTATCTTTTGTGACCAGCAGCACCAAAAGATGAGGGTTAAAACAGGACTACTCAGGAACCATTTCAATATCCTGGTGAAAAATGTTTTATCTGATTTCAGTCTGCATCTTGACAGCACACCATAACTCAAGTCTTCAACGTGAAAGGACCTTTTGGGACATTGTCATTTGTTGGTGTAGATTTCACTCCGAGATCTCCATGTTGTAGAGTCCCAGTGCAGACCTCCACCCTCTCTCTCTGCTCCTAATGACACAGCACCAACACAGGTCGGGCTGCAACGCCTCAAGGAGCAGTTCGTTTCCATGTAAATTCAATAAGTTCAAGGACCATAAAACATTAAGGCCACTAACTCGTATACAAAAGTGGGGACTACAAAGCAAATTATAGAATATGATATATATAATATGAATATAATGAAGAAATACTATACATTTTACTGCAATTTACTTAAGGGATGAGAATGAAAGGGACCCTACTATGTTAATCCGGTATGGTTAAAGCCGTACCTGGGATGCCAGCTTTAGCAATGGCAGCAGCAGCGTGGTCCTGAGTGGAGAAGATATTACAGCTCGACCACTGGACCTACAGAAGAGACAGAAAACAGTCACTCAAAAGGAATGTATGCATAAATTGAAAATGTAATAAAAACTGAGTCTCTAACATCAGAGTCAATAGTTCTCAGTGACTTTTTTAAAGATTGTTTAGATCAGTGGTTTTCAAAGTGTGGTACAGGGACCACTGATGGTTCCTGGCCTCTTTTGTGGGGTACTCGGGAGACTTTTGCAGGTCACGTCTGAGTGATTCTGATACCAATATTCCGTAAACATGTTTTAGAAAATGTTTTTTTAAACTAAGAAATCTATGCATGAACAGCTTTAATTGTATATTTTAATCCATAAATATTATATATTATACACCCTGCATTTAGATTTTTCCAATGGTGTTTTCTTACTCTTTAACCTTCAATATTAGAAATGATCCTTTAAGAACAGCTCAACATTGTCCATCTGTTTATATTATGTATGCATTAGTCAGAATTGTAAATATTGGCCTATACCAATGTAGGGCCGATATATCTGTATCCCTACTTGATTTATCTCTGGTTTAGTATCATTTAGATTTGCTCTAGTCCCAATTTGATTTCACGGTTTAGACCTTGGTTAGATTAAGTTTAGTTCTTGTAAAGCCAAATATTTAACATTGGTCTAGATCATCTACTCCTGCGTAACATTGCCCAAATTGGTTATCTGTCTTTAAGTGACTTTAGTATTTGTTGGTGTAGATTTCACTCCGAGATCTCCATGTTGTAGAGTCCCAGTGCAGACCTCCACCCTCTCTCTCTGCTCCTAATGACACAGCACCAACACAAGTCGGGCTGCAACGCCTCAAGGAGCAGGTCAAATATTCAGTTTCCAACCTACTAGAAAGAAGAATCCTCATCAGGCACATTTTCGGTATTATTAGACTTCAGGATATTTGAAGCTCAAGAAGGGCTATTTTAAGCGTTTTCTTTTAAAGACATGTCACCTCCTCTGAACCTCATGCTGGAGGTAAACAGAGCAGAATCATGTTTGTTTAGTGACTGAGACTGGTCTGTTCCTGTAGAAACTGAACCACCGGCACATGGCCTTGAGGCCGAGAGTCCCACGTTCAGGGGAAAGCTATTCCGGACATTTGTTGGTTTTGAAATCCGGCACTCGCATAAAAAACTTTTTGTGTCCCACTGAAATATGGTTGATCCTAATAGGATTTTTATGCCAACTAGTTGTATGGGGAATAACGCTTTCATCTGACTGTCCAAGGGCAGCTGTGGCTACACAAATAGCTTGTGACTGTGCAGTAAAAACGGTATGAAATTGTAAAGTGTCTCTGAGTGTCTAGAAAAGCACTATATAAAACGAATGCATTATTATTAAAACTAATGAAAATGTATGTGAAGACGAAGAACGGCCCAGTGTGTCTCAGGTTTTTTTCACACTGGGTTTGTTGATGATGTTGAAGATGGTGGACTGTAGTGGCCAATGGCTGTATAATGGTGACCAGAGATCAACTGCTGCTGAGATTCATCATTTCCCGTTTTTGTTTTTCTCTACAAGCTGCTGTGTGAACATGAACCAAGCACACCCATGTGTGTGAGAGTCTAGTCCCATCCTCATTGTTGAGAGCCAGGGACCATGGATGCAGCATGAACAAAACGTGTGAAAGTAAATAAATCATATATAATAATATGAATTTATCCAATACCTCAGCGCCCAGTGCGATGAGTGTCTCAATGAGCACGGCGGTCTGCAGAGTCATATGAAGACAGCCCGCGATCCGAGCTCCCTTCAAAGGCTTAGAGTCTCCGTACATCTCCCTCATCTTCATCAGACCGGGCATCTCATTCTCAGCGATGTCTATGGCCTTACGCCCCCATTCGGCCAGGCTGATGTCAGCTGGAGGGAAACAGGAAGTTAGAATAATTACAACAAATTTTTTTTTAATGAAGTTTTGCAATACCAACAGAACAAATTCAATTGTGATATTATATCGTTTTGCTACAGTCTGATCTATTCAATGTATTCGGGCATGTAAAAACCCAGCAGAGAAATTTAATGCAATTTGGCAAATACAATTTGTCTAGTTTAGTCTATGCCTTTTGGGGAGGCTTGAGAACACACGAGAACATGTACAGTTTTTTTATATTAAAGTATAAAAGTAGAAATATGGAGATTTTTATACTATATACAATTTTATTTATCATTCAATGTGAATATTGTCTTAATTTCTGTATTGACCGTTACGAGCCAATCAACAGAGGTGAGCTGTTGTGGTCACTGGAGAATGTGGACTTTGGCTGGAGTTATCTACAAGGCATTGATTAACAGATAGTGACGCCTTCACCTACAGCAAAGTGTCAGTGAACAAATGATAATCTACTCAGATACAATCAATGAATATGAATAAACTAATAACCACAGATATTTGGATCAATGTTTTTCTCAATTCCTTTTATTGCTGTATAAATACCAACTTTGAAATCTGTACATTCTGAATTTCTTAACTGTTTGAATGTGCATCCCCATCACCAGACCAGTATTTACTTCCATAGTCGAATTAATTTAGCCGATAAACAAATGTAATCAAACCATCAAAGAGAATATTGAAGACCTAAATAAGATTGTTTTAATCCATTTTAATCCTGTGTGTTGTATAATATCTCTTCATGGTGAAGTCCATGGTAATGTTCACTTGCTAAATCAGGACTAAACACGGTGAAGCGGCGTTTCAGTTTTATGGAGCTAGGGTCTGGAACAGTCTCCCTGAAGATGTTAGACTGGCCTCTACTCTTACAATGTTTAAGTCCAGGCTGAAAACTGTTCTGTTTAGCTTCTGCAT